>JALLBJ010000021.1:0-117510 GCA_036940105.1 Skeletonema potamos
ATTATCACTAATAGACAAGTAGTCGCATAGAGGTGATGGTCCCAGAGGGGATAATTGACCACCTGCTGCGTCTTCTAAGAATTTTGTGTGATGGCTGATGGTCGTGGAAGAGAAGGGAGTAAGGTAGGGGAAAGAGTGAATTCAGCTAGGGTACAGCTAGTGAAAATTAAAAAATGATTTTCAAAGGAGGGGCACTTTGGATTCGAACCCAGCTCACAAAGAGCAGCATTTTAAGCATATAAAAGCCTAGTGTAACCCCCGTGGTTTAAGAGAAGTTACTATGGGGGGTATGTTGGCTAGGATTACCATACGGGTCGCCTACAATCTACCATCTACAAAGTAGAAGAGAAACAATTTTCATAATGAATCAGAATGAAAGTCACACTGACAAAATAACCATTCAATACGAATCCTGAAAAGAATTAATGGTCTAAAGAAGAAGAAAACGAAGAAAAGAAGAGAGAAAAATGAAAAGATATCCTGAACGAATGTGGTGCTGGCGCTGGCGGCAGGCGACTAGCCCAAATTGGCCAACATCAGGCCACATACGAGTTAGTAGTATCTTTTGTACGTAAGATGATGGCCTGATGTGGTCGATTTAGTTTTACTCCTATCCCACGCAATCCATAACCATAATGGGTCCGTAGCACCGAATGAAGTCGATGTTCACAGCGCTAGATATGATATGGTGGCCCAATGTGGATCTTGTGTTTAGCCTATTCTTTTCTAAGGTTTTCATCATCGTTTAGTATTCTCTTCTTGGCTGCTGCTGACTGGTCTCGCTGTTTCTTACGTCAAATTTTTATTTCTATCTCATATCTTGCTATATTTACAACTATATTAACTGAAACAATGTAATGCGATCGAACATGATATCAACATGGTCTCTCCTGGCTATCGTTTCAAACTTTATTCTGAGGCTATCAACTTGTATGCTGTCGTCGAGGTTCAACTCCACATTGAAATCGTCGTGCCATTTGCTGTTCTCAAAATCTATGGTGGATTGCCAGCATCGTACCGGATTCCAATCTGAATCATCATTTAGACTATACTCTAAGCAGAAGCCTTCACCTACTTTCATACTGTTGGCGTAGAATAAAAAGGCAACTTTTAACTTCGTCGAATCGACAGCAATAGCGTGGGAGGGTAATGTTGAGCTCTTTTGGAGCTGAACTACACCCTGTCGTCCTAAAGTAGACGGATAATGGTATACGTCCTGCGATTTTACTTCGTCAAAAACCCCGAACCCATCGAGGAAATGCTCGTGGGTTAGAATATTCCACGTCTCTGATGGGCTTGATGTTCGCGTTGGACTGGATGACGGTGAAGCTGAAATTGGATGGCTCGTTGATCTTACGTCGTTAGCTCCTTGAGGTTTGGGCGATGGCGTGGGCATAGATGTTGGAAAAAACATGAACATTCCATCAGATGGCGATGCTGTAGGTGAATAGGACGAAGTATCTCGATAATAATCTGGCCAGTCATAGAAGTGAGCTTGTTGATTTGGGAGATTATTACCATAATTACCGTACTGATAAGGCGAGCTGAAGTGGTGAAGTTCGGTTGGATGACTTGTAGGTTTATCGAACCAATGAGAGTGCTTTTCAGAATGCGAGCGTAGGCGGTTAACATCTGCGGCCGCCATTTCAACGGCAGTGCCGACGGCGGTGGCTAGCAGGATAATAATATGTTGGGCAATCATTCTATCTTGATTGCTTGTATTTTTGCTGCTGACGTAGTAGTGTAAGAATAAGAGCAAATTATCGAAGCTAAATCAATCTTCTAGAGGGATGGGCTTGTTATGATGATGATGTGTTAAGCATTCACGATGAAAAGGGGTCTCCTTGGGCTGCTCGTGTGCTGCTACTATTATTTTTTGTGCATTGTGCTGTTCTTTTGAAGATGCGAGGAGTACCGCTGTCATCAAAAAGTAGGGGCATTGAGTTGTGACCCCCTGATGTGTCGTAGATACCGTTTCATTCCTACTCCGACTCCCGGGGAACAGCCCGACCTTTCACCCCCATCGGATTGCATAATTTTCTGAACTCCGTACCCCCATCGTTGCTTTAAAATATAGTTATCATTCTAGGAAATTCTAGAAAATTTTTCGTGATTCCCCCCTAAAAGGATGGACTTGGTCAAATGACCATCGTAGAGAGACCAGTGTTCCCGTTTTGGACAAATTAACTTTTACTTGTTCTATGACCCCATCAGTATTTTACTACTCCTACCATAAGTACATAATGATGTGGAGGGAAAAAATTGAACTTCTGTTGTGAATGATCACATCATGACTCTTGTTGTTCCCTGCCGCGACAAGTTGAGAATGGTCCCGTGACAAAGGGCACCCTGGATTTGCGGCTTCATGAACGGTGAAGGATACTAATACAATAGGTGGTTTGCAGTGTACCTAACGAGCTCAAATGCGGGGCGATATTCATCGTCCTATTCTTTTATGTCTTTTACGATAGATAAAAATCACGTATCTTCCACACAAAATCAATTTAGCTGCTCAATATGGGAAGGCAGAGATTTGATCATCATCTCTGTATTTGGCGCAGAAGAACGCAAAACAGAGATGTTGAACCTAAAAACAACAAATTGTGTGACGACAAGTGCGGAGAGCACTTCTGAAAGCTTCTGAAGCATGAGATGGCGGGTTCAATACACTTCTAAAATGCCGATGATGAAAGCAAAAGGTTATTTGATCGCAACAGCGGTATAGCATTTTAAGTAGAAGGGTTGTTCCTCGGATGACTCCATCTTCCCGATTGCATTTCTGATCATGGAGGAATAGATACGAAGGCTTTGGTAGACCCCCCCCCCGTAGAGCACATTCTTGGTGATGAGGATGTTCTGATAATAAAACAGCTGCTTTGAGTTTGAGTTGCGTGGGGGTTTTAGCTGCGGCGGCGGATGGATGGACGACAATGCTAGCAAAACTTGGAATATGAAGACTCCAATTCAATATCCTCCACTCCACGAAAGAAGTACCAATTCAGGATGCATTGTGTTGTGTTAGATGATCGACAATAAAAATGACTGCTGCCTCGGAGGTATCAAGCTGCTGTTGTTGCAAGCGGTACCTTCACTTTTTAGCTGCTATGTTCTGTTTTTTGAGATCCAGTGGAGAAAAAGGAAATGGGAGTCGCCGTATTGAAGAAAACGGACCAAATGCTCTCCAAACGTTCTTCTCTACATAACACGCCCCTCCCTCTACTCGAACTCGATCTTGAACGACGATGGAACATTTCGACATAGACGGTACGCCGTTTTCCGTGCTAATGGATCAAGCGGTAAAGATCAAATCATCGCAGCTTGCCCCCGCGCGGCAGAAATACGACGCAATGCCATGCTTTGTGCAGTCCTCAATCTTCCCTAGCGACGAAGTGACCAATGCTAGAAATCTCGAGTCATTCACCAAGCGGTTCGATGCAGCAATGACATGGAAGGAAGAAGGAAATGCCGCCTACCGAGAAGGACGATTTGACGATGCATTGGAGAAGTATAAAATGTCTCTCGCGGTCTTTCGATACGTGGAAAATACTAATCCCAATATAAAGAATGAAGGCATCAAAGACGAATATTTGAGGGAGATCATGTATGTTCCGAAGAGTAATGAGGAGGGGCAGCAGGTGCAGCATTTTCTCGTGAAAGTGTACAATAATTTAGCGCTCACTTCACTGAAAAGAAATGACAATTTGACAGCCATGCAGGCGTGTAACTGTGCCATAGAAATTGATCGAGCAAATGACAAGTCATTCTACCTTCGTGCGCAGGCAAGGCTTGCTCCAAAGAGCGCTAGCGCGACCGATGAGGAGCTTGCAATGATGGACCTGAATACAGCGATAGCACATAATCCAAACAACAAGCAGGCCAGGAAGCAGTTCCAGGAACTACGTCTTCGCATCAGAACTCAACGATCCAAGGACAAGAATACGTTTGCGGGATTATTCAACCGCGGCGAAGTTTACGATACACAAGAACTCGAGGAAGAGAAGGCAGCACGTCAAAAGTGCCGTGAGAACGATCGTATCCAATGCAAGAATCAAGATGTGATTCTCGGACAACGGCTCGCCCAGCTCTACGATGAGCGTGGAATGATTGAAGAAAGGACTAAAATTGAGGAAAATTTGAAGTCGATGACTGTTCGTAGAGATCAAGTTGTGAATGACGTAGACTTTCGTAACCCCACCGCAAATATGGTCCAAGAGGCAAAAACTATGGGTGTTGACTTGAGTGACCCACAAACACTCGAGATGTTGGAGCAAATGCAAAGGGAAAGGAAAGGTGAAAATGTAGTGTGTTACAGCAGCGAGCAAAGAAAGAACACCAACACCAGCGCGGCCACGATCACAGCCAAGTATTCATGGACACGAATTCTCAGCATCTTTCGAGGAGCCACAATGCTTTGTGTAATGGTGTTCGTTTACATTCGGCTTTTGAATACTTTCTTGCATATTCAAATGATTTGAGGAAGTGCTCACGTAGATGATTTTCAGTGTAAGCTAGAGATATACCATCCTCTCTAGAGTTAGAGTATGCGCTCTAATAAAGATTGCCAATCAAATTGTTTCAGCATCCATCTACATTAGCAGAAGGTCAACTTTGTCCAAGAAGATCCGGTCCATGCTGTCGTCAGAGTCGCCGCGGAAGCGGATTTGGATGAAGTCTAATGTATCATCTGAATTAAGACTAAACTGTATCTGTTCTTGATCATACCACTGCTGCGTTTCAAAATCTTGTCCAGTTCTCCAACACTTTGCTTCGTTCCAAACAGATGCAAGATTAGAGGCATAATCGAAACAGAATCCGTCACCTTCTCCCGTCATGTGCCCATTTGCATAGAATGAAATTACCAACTTGACGTCTTTGTAGGGAGCATCCAAGATTATTTTCTGCGAAACGAATGAAGACTTGAGAGGTGCATCTCGGCCACTGTGCATCATAACTAAACCCAGCCGACCGAATCTTTCGCTTGTCCACCGGACATTGTTCCCTCCCGGTGAAAATACCTTACCAAATTTATCATGGAAACCCTCTGCCACCAATATTTTCCAGCCAGACCTAATTTCAGGCAGGAGTGAATTGGTTCCAACAGTAAAAGTCGTAATCTCCTCTTTTCCAAAATTACTATTGGCTGCAAGCACCACTCCATCAAGTGAAACTTTGTAGTAACCAGGCGAGCTAATTCCATCTCCAAATACGTCTGAGATGACAAAGGTATACTTTCCAGGCTGCAGACAATCGTTTGTGGCATTCCCTCGATATAGCGAGTTTTCGTTGTAGCTCGTTTTTGCAGATGGCCCTGATCCAATCACCTCGCCACTGGGCTCTTTCTTTACTTCCCAGGAGGTCTCATTGGCATATTCATCAGTTTGGATCTCATATTCAAGCTGAAGGCATATTGCAGGTTCATCGGATACTCTATCCCCAAGAATACTCGAAGGATTTGTTGGAGACCACGTAATGAAGGGGATCGTAAAAGAATTAGGTGGGCTTGCGGATGCTGATGTAGGTTGTTCTGTAGGATTCTTAGTTGGACGCTTTGTTGGTGGATGCATTTTGGCTGATAGAGAAAGTATTTGCTGACACCCTCCAACGGCGTCCAATGATTTAGGAATAGAGTCTTCTCCACCAAATTCACATCCAAACTGAATCAGTGCATCAAAAGCAGCCTTTGTTTGGATTATTCCATACCCGTTCTTTTCATCACACCCGTTAGGATCTTGTGATATTCTCCTTGCCGTTCGAGCAAAGACATTGCGCATTTGATTGTTGCTACAGTTCGGAAAGTACCCCCAAACAAGTGCAAATGCTCCTGCAACGTATGGAGTTGCCATACTTGTGCCACTCAAAAATCTGTACGCACCGTTCACATAAGTGCTTTTAATACGAGCTCCCGGAGCCATCAGCTCCAACTGATCGCTGTAATTGCTAAAGTCAGCTCGATTGCCATACTCATCAACGGCGCCAACGCTTATGACAGTTTTGTAACTGGCTGGATAGTCATGGACGGATTGGCCTTGATTGCCCGATGCAGAAACTAACAACACTCCTTCATTATACACTCGTTCATACTCATTCCGGAAGATTGCCGAGTTGGGTCCCCCCCCTATCGACATCGATATGATCTTCGATCCATTATCAATACATCCCTGTATAGCTCTCAAAACAGCCGATGCACTCCCAGCCCCTTCATCATTGAGAGCTTTTACAATATGGAATGAAAACTTGTTAGCATCAGGATTCACACCAACAATACCTCGTTGATTGCCCCCAATAGCTCCAATCACGCCGGCACAATGCGTGCCATGTCCATCATTATCAATAAAAGAACTTCCATATCCCACATCCGTTTGTGTGACTCCAGTTTTGGGCAAGTCTTCATGGTCAATACTGTAACCAGTATCAATGATGCATATTTTGACAGGTGTATTAATAAATCGATTTGGTTGAGATGACACAGTTGACCAAATTTCGTCAGCTTGTATGAGTCGGATGCCGTATTGTTGCACTTCTTCTAAGGATGTTCGTAGATTACCAGCACTTTGTTGTTGGTCTTCTACTTGTTCCTCAATGGCTGGAGATTTATGTATCTCAAAGTCTTCTTCCACAAGTAAAACATTATCATCCTTCATCAATTCATGTATGACTATCTCTTTATCTTCATTGCTAACATCGACCAGTGCGAGATGTCCCTTTTCAGAAATGTTCGAGACAGATCTTATTTTGTTGCTTAATAATTGGTGGGCATTACCGCCGCCGTTGTTGCTACGCGTTACAAACGAGCGAAGGTTGTTATAGTTGTTATTATTGCTGCTGGAAGGCTTGAATTCGACAATAAGTTTGGCGACATTTTCTTTTCCATCGTCGATAGCACTGGATGCATCAAGATTGTCTGGCTTGGCAATCACAACATCTGTTTGCAGCAGAAGCACCAGCAGCAGGACGGCAACAGCGATATTGATAATTCTCCAGCTCATGTAGGGCGGATTTTGCATGTTACGAGCAATTCAATTCTGCCGATCAATCATCGCCACGGTTACCATATTATAACCTTAACCGACGGCGCACTTCTCCAAATCCCACCGTGCGTTGCTGGAGAGAAGAATGACCAGCACCCATCCCAGCGATGAGGGGCTTTCTAATTTGGGAGGTTTTGAGGGTCGCATTCAAAATTTGAATTCGTTTTGTAAAGCAAGAAAGTGGAAACCCCGAAGCGAGAAAGCTGCCATAAAAGAAAACGTCTGGCCGTGCCCCTTCCTCTCTCCTGCGTTCCGCCCGCCTTCCATCCGAAGGCTCTTCCGTGTTCCCGGCCGCTCTCTCTTGCTTGATTGCTCTTACTAATTTCACTGTTTCATCTTGTATGTATATACTTTCAGCTGCTGCCATCTGCCATCTCGTAGCTCGATAGCCAGTCGTACAAGCAACAAACAAGCCGAGGTGAGTGATCAGAGCTTGTAGTACCCTTAGTATTATTTCTGCGTGAACGACACATAACTTGTTACAATTATCGTCAAAACTAAAAACATCCCTGCTACTTTAATATCTAATTCCACATCTAAAGGGATCAGATATTTTTTCTAAACGAAATCTACAATTCAACATAAACAACCGTATAATAATTAATATACTCTACAACAAAAGGCAAATAGCAAACATGCCCGTTCCAAGAAGACGCAACAGAAGATCCGGAGTAGGTTTCAGCTTCACCGATGTACCCAAAATGGCACTTAGACTATTTGATGCCAATTACGTATTTGCTAAAACTCGAATTGTTCTCCTGTATGCGTTTGCACCTGCGGTTTTTTATTTGGGAATGACTACAGAGCCTTGTCCACAGAGTTGGCTTGAACCATTTAATATTCTTGAGTAGATGATGATGATTTGTGGGAAGTTGCATAACATTATCACTGATGGGGGAATAATAATATTAGTGATGTGAGTGGAAAAAAAAGAAACAATCAAAATCACCATGAATTGTTTACTGTGTCGTATCTATAAGCAACTCAATTAAATCAGCAGAGATATAGCATTATTATATTGACCACTCCGAAAATCATCTAATGATAGCTAGTCCACCCCCAAACAACCGTCTCCGGCCCATACTCTACAGTACTCTGAAAACTTGGACGAGCAAACACATCATCCATGTACTTTCGAAGCTTGGGATACTTCCCTGCCAAATCAATTGCACTGTCTTTGATTCGTCCCAAGCAAACGTCCATGGCGTACAGTTTTGGTGCCAGACTACAATCCAATAGTGTGAATTGTTCTCCATTTCCAACCAAATAAGGACCCGTCCTTCCAACAGCACTGAGATGATCTTCAAGTCCTTGTATTTTTTCTTCCAGCGCTGCTTGTTTGTCCTTATCTTCCTCATCTCCATTAGTTCTATGCTTTGTAAACTTCGCCATGGCGGGGAAGAATCCATCCAATACTGCTGATGCCTTCTCCGTCTCCCCCGCATCCGCCACAGCCAACTCCGGTTCTTTAAAGAAGAAATCCAAATACTGTGCAATCACCTCTGAATCAACATAGCATTCCTTACGATGACGTAATGCTGGCATCTTGCCTTCGTAGTCGTCCACTAGCCACTGTGGTTTGTTTTCTTGTGTAGAGGGGATGAGGTCATATTCAAGACCCTTTTCTGCGAGGACCATGCGTACGAAGTGAGCAAAGGGACAGTCCCCTATGGATGTTCCATCTTCTGCTGGTTTGACGTAGAGAGTCATTCCTCCGGCTGTTTAGTAAGAAGTTACATTGTTTGGTGGGAAGATGATGTGTGCCGCAAAGAGATTTGAGTGCAGAAAATAGAAGGCAGCTGTTAGAGATTTGCTACTCAATAGACTATTTAATGAATATATCGAAAATATATGATGATAATACGACAAAAGTGTCACCATGCTATACAAAGTAAAACTCACGAAGTGGCGTAGCGCCTTCCTCTCGTCGCTCCAAGCCGCGTGTTCGAGCCATATCTAATGCAGACGATGATGAAGACATCTTGCCGGAAACAAAAGAATTTGCAATGAGAGGCGAAGGAGAAGATTGACTGCTAACGAATGCTTGGACTTGAAATGACTGCGTTCGAAGGACCAACCCAAGGAGTAGAAACTTCACCGGCACCATGCTTGATTTCTGTTAGTGGATTGTAGAAGATGTGGCATAACTTTTTTTAGTGGAGGTTGAGGGCTACTATACGTATCTATCTATGGGTTGAGTTGGAGGGTTATCATCGTTGGGGAAAGAAGAAGGGCTGAATACCACACCGTTGAATAGAAATGGAGTTGCCAGCAGATAGTTCTTGCCGCATGCTTTGCCGCCTGGTTTTCGATGTTAGAAGTGAGATGTCAATACAGAAGGCGGCTTTTGAGGTCTCTTGCTATAACTATAACTATATACCTGCAAGCAATCTGAACACAGAACCCTTCTCAAACACAGTAACAGTACGATACCTCGGCAAAACATTACCTGTGGTTATAGCCTTGTTGGCAGTGGTGCATCGTGATTTGTTTTGACTTGAGCGCAGCTTTCTGATCAGCGATTTTTCTGCAGAAATTCATGTTGTGTTCGTGCAAGTGAGCGACTCGGCAGTCTTCTGAGCAATAGTTCACCTCACGACATCGAGTGCAGTGTATCATAGAACTGTGTTTGACCCTCCCATTGTCAGGCAAGGGACAATCAATATAGCTGCGCATATACCAGTCTTCGTGATGGACTTCACCTGTTCATATTTTTCATCCAAACAGGAGCAGGGAATTCGTGTCGCGAAGTATTCAACTAGTGTATGTTCATCGGCATTGTTCAACTCATACAGTCTGGAGTCTGGAGTTAAGAATGAAGAGTTCTCCCTCCTCTGCTTCTTTCAATTTCATCTCTTTCATTGTAGCTGCTACTTGCCCGAAGGCATAGGCTATCGCGGCACAGCCGCCAGGACGTCCACCGCTGTCTCCTTCGAGAATGAATTGCGCCTGCAATAGAATGATACAATGCAATCCAATCGATCCAAATTTTGGCAAACTTCGACATACTTCTCATGCATGGCATTGAAAGTAGCTATGAAGGTGCTCGGATTTAGATCCTTAAGTTTGAAAGCTTTTAAGAACTCTTCGCAGATTTTCCACTCCACCAAAAACCGTGCATACAACTTTTACCTCCAATTTTATCTCTTGACGTTGTACCGACCGCAGCCGCTGCAACTCCAATTCCAAATAGCCCAATCCCACAATAAATAGATACGACAGCTGCAACTCATGATGCTGTGATCATCCTCTGTTTCTGTTGCACCCACCTGCTCCTCTAACGGCGCCTCCTCCTCCTTAGCTTCCTCCTGTCCTTACCTTGGGTCTTTTTTGTTGATGGCATCGTTAGAAAATGACAGGATTGCTTTGGGAGGCGAAATTTTCACCAAAGTGGGTAAGTGTCATTCTGGTTCATCTGTAGAGGAGTCTCAACAGTACAAATAAAGCAGTTGATGCAAAAATTCAAAAAACGGCAAAAAAATAACCACAAAACGAACACACGCTGCCTGGTACCATAGATTTTGATAGATGTGATGTTCTCGTGGCCTCTCATTTTTGAACACCTACCACTCCAATAATACTACAACATCTACCAACCATGGCCAAATCGGAAGAAGAATACAACACCTTAACCTGTGTTCAACTCAGAGCGATCTGCAAAGAACGAGGTCTGGTTCAAAGTGGTGTAAAAAAAGTGGTCATCGACCGATTAATGGCAGATGATAATGCCTCCTCACCTGAATCATTTCCTCAAAAGGACGACGATATTGGAATCATCTTGGGCAGCCCAACAAAAGTGGTAGCTGATAAGTCTTTTGTCAAAACTCCAGCCAAGTCTCCAGCCGCATCTTCATCATCGATTGACAATTATGAGGAGTTTAAAGATGACACACACACCTGCATCCTATTCGAAGGACGTTCCAGATACCTCTCACCATCCGGCCTGCACTTTATTGCCAACCATCAATACCGCCCCAGTGAATACACCCACCTTGACAATCTTCTTAACCCCTTTTGGACCTACCTAACTGAATGTCTCCCACTATGGCTAGCACCCAACATGGTAACGACACTGGGAGGGATGCATTGTGGATTGGCCTATGCGATATTGTGGTATTATTGTCCCGACTTTGATAATACCCCGCCTGATTGGGTGGTGATGTTCGCGGGATATTGTTCGTTTGCGTATTATACGTTGGATTGTATGGATGGGAAGCAGGCGAGGAGAACAGGGAGTAGTAGTCCTTTGGGACAGTTGTTGTAAGTTTTTTTACTTTCGTCAAGTGGTTTCTTGATTTTTGATAGAGAACTTTTGTACCAATAGATGTCTTTCTCGTCTCCTTGTATATCAATCCATCAAATATCAAACAGTGATCATGGCTTTGACTGCATCTGTACCCTCTTCTTCGTGGCGACATTCTCATCCTACCTCGAAATTGGAGGAACACATTGGTACAATCTGCTCCAAACATCATTACAATTCGCTTTCTTCATGGCACAGTGGGAAGAATATCATACGCACGTGCTGCCACACAATGCTGGGAAATGGATTGGTGTGACTGAGGTGAACTATGCAAGTGCGCTTGCAGCATTTGTTTTTAGCATTATTGATCGCGATGCTTTCTTTCAAAGGTCAATGGAGAAGACTTTTGCTCCTCTTGGTTTGGCTTCGTTGCTTCCCGCACCTGTGAAAGATATGGAAGTGAGGCATTTTGCTTTGTGTGGTTGGGGTATCATGGCTTTGGTCCTAATGGGACTGTCAGTGCAACGAACTCTTTGCCACCCACGTATTGCTGGCGAAGATATGGATGCGAGTGAAATCCGCTTCAATCGAATCAATGCCATGTCCAAATTGGCCTCTCCCTTCCTTTTGTGTGCTGCTGCCTTTATCGTGCCTCCATCGTTTATTAGAACTCGGTACTTGTCTGTATCACTTGGGTGTGCCCTTTCTCTTCTAACGAAGAAGATGATCATATTCAGCATGGCTAAAATGCCGTTTGCTATTCTTCAGACGGACATTTTTCCATTTATCTTGGCAACAATCTGGATTAGGTATGATGCGAGGTTGACCAAGGAGGGAGCAGATTTTATTTTGGGAGTGTTGTGCTTCTGGTATGCTTACAGATTGTTGCGTTGGGTGAATGTCGCCATCAATCAAATTTGTGCAAAATTGGGTATCTATTGTTTCCGACTTAAGAAAAGGGATGACTGAGAATCAGAGTGTATCAGCCATCATTTATATTATATTTCTAAGTTCACATTTAAACATTCTATTCTATGTGTGGTCAAGAAGAAATATTCATGATATTAGCAACTTGCAATACAATGTCTTCGGATCCTCTCATCCCAAAAACTTGTAGTCCAACAACATCCTTTTCTCGACGGTCTAAGTTATCATCATTTGTAGGAAATGGAACAGATATCGACGGGAAGCCTCCAAGACTGATAGGTATTGTCATGACATCATTTCCAAACGCAGCTGTGGGATCCATGTCGTCCATGATTCTATCTCCAAGCTTGGGGTTTAATGTGCATGGAAATGAAAGTGCCGTGGGCACAAGCATCACATCAACCTTGTCGTTGTCGTCAACGTCATTATTTATTGCAGATCGAAATGCCCTCTCAATGGACTGAGAAACCTTGGCTCTTACGACTGCCGCTGCCTCATAATGAGTATGGAATCTATCCGAAGAAAGTACTGATGTTCCAGCCAACACACGACGCTGTACTTCATCACCAAATCCTACAACACGTGTGGTAGAGATCTGTTCTTCAAGCGCAGTCATTTCAGAGAGCGGATGATATTTTTCATATCCTCGCACGTTGTCTAAATTTGCAAATTCGTTCAAGTCAACACTCAGTCCAAATCGAACTCCATCATATCGACTCAAGTTCGAACTAGCTTCGGCACATGCCAACACGTAATACGCAGCACAAGACAATTTCATCCACTCAGATGACACCAATGATTCAGGTATAGGAACGAGAGTGGCCCCACCAACATTTTGAAGTGTGTTGGCAGCAGCAGACCAAGCGTCGGCAATAAGGGGTGGGGTTTCATGAAGAGAGAAGGCATTGGGAATACCAATACGGATGTTTGCTAGTGGTGATTTCGTGTTGTTGTTGTTGTTGTTGATTTCTTGTTGTTGTTGCGACGTCAATCCATATCGATCATCATGATAAACTCTAGCGGTAGCATCACGACTTTTACTCGAATCAATAAACCTCCTCATCACATTGTCACCGTTGTCAATATTATTTGATCCATCATTTCTTCTACGATCTTCTCTCAAACACTCCCATCCAATCCTAGCACAGTCCACACTCCCCGTAACAAATCCCACAGTATCCAAAGACGATGCATAACTAACCACACCATACCTCGAAAAGGTTCCATAGGTAGGTTTAAACCCAACGGTGGTTGTCCATGCACTTGGAAGACGGAGTGACCCACCAGTATCGGTACCGATAGAAAGGAGGGAGGAACCATGTGCGATTGTTACGGCTGCTCCGGAGGAGGATCCTCCAGGGGATAGTAATGGTGATGATGAGAAGGAGTAGCGTGAAGAAGCTAATGTGCCGCCGTTGTTGTCACCTCCACTTCCACCACCACCATCGTCATCATCATTAAGCTGTGGTGATGGTACTATTTGTGTCCAATAACGAACTTCATCCAACAACTCTTCCAAAGCATCTTCATTCAAAATGCCATGAGGGTTGTGCATTGTCGAATTTTGTATTAGATCTATCCAATATCTATCTTCATTCTTATTGTTGTTGTCATGGTTGTTGTTACTTGAATCTATCATTGGTAGTATATTATTCTGTTGATGAAAATATGATTGCTGCTGCTGCTGTTCCTCAAGAATTGCCAATCGATACATCCAAGGTAATGGATTGTATATTGGTCTACAATATTGCTTCTTGTCTAAATAATTCTGCCCTTGGTGTTGTTGTTGTTTTATTGCATGGCCAATATCACCACCACCACCATTGTTATTTTGATGATGATGATGATATGTATGCAATAATCCACTATTCAATCCCAAACTACCCATACCAAACTCATCCATATTTGTAATACCAATTAATACTGCTCCACAGTCTGTTAGTAATTTCCTGGCAATGTCACTCTCGTACACTGCATTATCATCATTATCATCACCTCCTTGGTTATCATCAATTCGATTATTGTTGATAATATTATTATTATTGTCGTTAGTATGATTCAAAATAGCCGAAGAAGAATTTGGCATCATCCACCATTTCCCCACAGCAATATTCGCTTTAATAGTAACAGGTATACCATCTAATAAACTTTTGGCTTGTCCATTCCTAATCCGTTCATTGGACGATTGTGCCTGATGTAATATATCGGTAAGTGGTAATAATTTCACATAGGCATTTAGATGAAGAGAGTGTTCACCAAAGTTGGCTAAATGGAAGGCATGTTGACATAATTGTTGTGAGGTGATTTGTTGAGTTTGGAGGAGGTGAAAGGCTTGGGATATGGTTAGTCGTCGTCTACGTTGTAGACGAAGTGATGATGAGGGTATGTAGGGAGGTGTATTGATGGTAGCTTGTTGTGGATGATTGCCGAGTCGTCTGCGTTGCTGCTGCTGCGTTGGGAAGATGGTGTTACAGTGATCACGATGATGTTGCCTTCGTCGTGTACATGATGATGATATTACGGATGATAGTTGCTTGCAATCATTCTTGTTTTTCACAGAGCAGCAGCGAATAGTCGATGATTGGAGGAGGAGTAGCGGGCAAGAGCGGCGCATCATCCTTATTATTGTCGTCGTACTTAGTTGGATGGTTCGTTTGATCTCACCGATCATCAGGTATCATCACTTGCTACAAATACGTCGCAGTCGGGAGAGAGAGGTAATACTATTTTTTTGTAGCAACCCCAAAACATCGCCATGATGCTTTTGAATGAAGGCTACAAAAATTGTTGGGAACTACCTAAGTACCTACGTACATACCCACTGGAATGTAGTCGTGAATGTACCGTGACCTTAGCCATGACCTTAGCCATGACTAAAGCCACGATCAGGAACATAGCCATGACTAAAGCCACGATCAGGAACACAAAAATTTCTATCCGTGATCTTAGCCATTTCAGGTCCTAGCATGACTACTGGCAACATGGTTAGCAGTAGACAAAGGAAGGAACAAGAGTGAGCTAAATAGGCTTAGTGACTATCTAAGGGACGACGGACAGACCAGATCCTGACAAGCCATGACCTTAGCCATGACTAAAGCCACGATCAGGAACAAAGCCACGATCAGGAACACAAAAATTTCTATCCGTGACCTTAGCCATGACCATAGCCAGGACTAAAGCCACGATCAGGAACACACACGGTCGAGGAGGTACGTAAGAATGTACTGGTATGTGTAGATACCTCACTACCAACTCACACAATACAACTCACTACTTACTCACAATGGTACCAAGGAGAGAACTCACTACCAACTCACTACCTAAATACTCTTCACTACCTACTTGCCATTTTTGAAGGGGGTTTTCGGCTTCGATTTTTTTTCTATTTTTCGAGTTTCCTGCGGCTATGGTAGAGTTGATGACAAAGAATGCCATCATTCCAGTCAATAAGTACGTGAAAGAGGCGGGAGGTTGGAATTTCCTGGATCAATTCTTCAGGAGCATGTTCGGTAATGAAATTAATCGCCAAACTTCTTCTGCAGATGGTGATTCCTATGCACTTTTCGAAGCGACGACTCAATTAAAACGTAAGTATAGAACAGAGAAAATGTACTCCCCTGTTTTCAATTCATTTGAAGGCTAACAAACTAACACACCATTCTGTTTCAACCCTCCTCAAGTTATGGGATGGCCCATGATGCCCTCCACTCCAGTATTGTATGTGAACATGGACATGTTTACCGACGCAGGTATTGAGCCACCAAATGATTGGCAGCAACTTGTTGATGTTGCAAAAAGGATGACAACGCCCTCGAGGAAGGGCCGTGGCCTTCCTGATACATGGACGGATTGGATCTATGGTGGTGAGTTACGTTATTGTATCTGTGTGCACTTCTATTGCATCGCTCAAAAGGTAGAAATAAGATACTCATGCGCACAAGTACAATACCCCAAAACTTACTTTTATCCAGCCTTTTCAAGGCAGGTGGGCACACAAGTATTGAAAATGATTGGACCACAGTAACATTCAATTCGAAGGGAAACATGAACGCCCTCGGTGTTTGGAAGCAACTTGCATTCCAGTGCCTCTCACTCCATGGACATGGAGCACCGCAATCGATGATTTTAATGCTGGGAAATTTCCTATGCTGTACTTTACAACTGGCGGAATCAGTAAAGTTAAGACTGAGGCCAACTTCACCTGGACTGCCAAGTACTGCCCTGCTGGTACGCATGGCTTCGGTGTGAATCAGGGCGGTGGTGATTTTCACATCTTTGATAATGTCTCGGAAGAACAGCAGGATGCCGCCTGGAAACTTGTGCAGTACCTCACAACACCTGAGAATGCAGCCTTGTGGTCGGCCGCCTCAGGTTATATTGCAGTTAACAAAGGGGCGTATGACACGGAAATCATGAAAATTGTTCTACAAGAAACACCTCAGTACTTGGTCGCCCGAAACCAGCTGGATTACAGTCATCCTCAAATGATGTCAAATAATATTATGGCCGTCCGAGAGGCCCTCAAAGGGAATCTCGATGAACTTGTTGAGGAAAAAAAGAGTATTGCTGAAGTTCAAGCCGATGGACAAGCTGAAATGGTTGCATTGATTGGTGCTCCATCTACAAGTACTCCATCGAACACAAGTTCCTGTGCCTGTCCTTCTGAAGGAGGAGATAGAATTTCTTCGGCTTCGTTGTTGGGAGGTGGCGCGTGCGTTGGATTGACACTGGAGCTTGGATTAGGTGGCATCGTCTTTGCCTTGTTTGCGTAGTGTGCCGTTACTAAGTATTATCATGCCACTGCTGCAATTGAATAGCTGAAAAGTTCGTTGTGATTTATGTTTCAAGATCGATAGCTTCACATTGGGCCACATCGTATGTACCATAGTTCCACATTGGCCACTATCGGTACAATGACCAATTTATCATCTCGTGCACTTCTAGCAGCGATGTTACGACGTCGTATGTGTTGGTTGAGGTTGAGGTCCCAATAATGCACTAAAAAACAACAACTCTTCCTCTTCTCACCTTGACCTCTTGAGACATAGAGACCTTGGACCTTGGGCATTGTCTGTAGCTGTAGTAGAGTTAGCAAAAGCTGTGTGATGATGCCCAACTATAGCTATGGCTATGGGCATTTCGTAGCTTCTACTTACATTACAAGCACCATGAATAAAGTCGACAGTAATGAAATTCATTTTTCTCACACTCGTGGACGTGGGTTCATTCCATTACGTTTTATCATTATAAGTATATGTATATGACCGTTTCGTGCCCTTCCCATTCTCGTAAAGTCCTCGGCCTCATGCAGTCTCCTAGAAGTCTTCGTGCAGTCTTCATGCTCCAACTTTCCACAAATGTATTGTTGAAATTTCCTTGATTAATTTGAGTAACCACCTGTGGCAGAAGGCGTCTCTATATCTATATCTTGTCACGATTGCACGTATACGGCTTGAACCTTCTGTTTTCAAGTACTAGAAGAAGAGAATGATTTTGTTGTTACATTGATATTTATGAATTTCTTATTCCTCTAACAAATACTACTAAATACAATTCCAGAAACAAGGCAAAAGTTAACAAGAATTTTAAAGTACTCTGGTGAGCCCTCCATCGGGCGGGATTATCTGTTTCTATCTACTAGTTCTTTCTACAATTCAAGCAAAGCAAGTATCCTCACGTAAACTCTGGAATCGGGCTCCTATAGTCCTCATCCAATGTGAGAAGTTCGGATTCCTAAGGACTTACGCATATCATGTTACCGATGTCAAGAGGTAACTGAGAGAACGTAAGTTATCTGACCAACACCTATTTCGCATCAACATGTATCTTCATTTGAGGTGCAGAAAAGCAACCATTTTCCTGGCACGGCCAAACCAAACCTGTAGGGCATCCGCTATCACATTCAAAGCCTGTAATACGAAGACAGTCACAGCCTCTTTTTCCAAGCTTGTAATGCCAATTGTCAGCGTTTGTTGTTGTAAGGTCGCAATCACATCCATCTGAATGACCTGGAAATACCACATGAAAAGCACATCGAATCCAATGATTACCCCTAATCCCATTCGGTGCATCATTCTTAATCATAGGCTTTCCATTAGTACCAGCCCTCACCTCGCAAGTACGTTTGGTTTCATACCATACATCCTCCTCCTGCCAATCATCTGGGTCTGTATATATAATGGATAAACCCGTCCCATAAGGAAACTCAAGATCAAAGTTGACCTCTTTACAACTCTTAACATTTACTCCATCGCGTCGACGTTGATCCTCAAAGTTGGCGGCAACGTTGTTGCCTTCGACTTGGGAGTAATTGGAGTCCGAGTCGGAGGTGATGGCAACTCCCCTGATGCTGACGGGCTGTTTGAGGATGAGTTTTAGGCAAAAGATATGTGTTGGCAACAAGATGGAGCAACGAATTATTGGTATTGGAACACAAAGAGCATCATTATCTGACATGAGAGTATGCTCCAACACCGCCGCCGACATCACCATCATCACCACAACAAAACAGCAACAACAACAACAACAACAACGAATAAGAAAAAGAGACCTTCTTACCGACGCGGAGGCAGACGAAACGGAAATGGCCAAGAAGGCGCTGGCCAGCAGAGCGGAAGCAATATTCAGCTTCATGTTGATGTGTTGCTAATGGGATGTACGGGTGAGAATGGGAGTTGATGGCCTTGCTTTTTTTTTATGGTCAATAAATCACACACTAAAACTCTGAGCAGGGTTGATTGCCTCGATCGTGCGTTGGATGCGTTCGGATTCTCTGCCTTCTACAACGCCCCCTTAACCTCTCCTCTCCCTCTCCCCCATTCCATCCCAGAGGTCTCGCAGCGCGACAGGGGATTAATTGTTGAGTGACACTTCTTTCTCCGGTGGGGGGACACTTTTTTCTGAAGCCAAGACAGGCCAATTAAGACGAAGATAAAAACAACCACAAATAACAATAACAATAACAACAACAACAACAACAACAATGCAGTCATAACAAGAATGGAAACAGCCGACTCCAATGATACCGATGCAGCAGCTGATGATGGCGATGAAGAAATGATGCTGCATGAACATAATAATAATCATCATCCTCGTGACGAAAGTAATATTCGACATTGCAAAAGTTTGCAAGAGGCATCATCGCTGGGTAATCATAAGACAACAAAATCATCAACTGCTGCTGCTGTACAATCTGTTGTCATGATGGATGACGACGAAGAAGAGATGGCGGCCACCATGAAATTGCCAGCATCCAGTGAAGCAGACGAAGAAGATGTCAACATGATGTCCACATCATTTTCAGCTGCCGAATCAACCAGTGTGTCACTCCATCTAACACCCGAAGAGGAACGATTATTCACATTACTAATCAATGCGGCAGAGTCATATGAACGGGGTGAGTTGGTAATTGATCCAAATCCAACGGAAACGAGTGTTAGTGCTCGTGGGGGGTTTGCGAAAACAGCCGCAAAAGAGTGTGAGGAACAACATTTCAAAACAAATAATCACCATCATGAGAATAATAACAATAATAATGATACCAATGAGGAGGATGTACTACTTGTAGCATCATGGCTCAAACCACCACCCAGGGTAGATCACATCGAAATACGCATCGCGGGGGGATGGGTACGGGACAAATTATTAAATCAACATAGTGTCGATGTGGATGTGGCATTAGATTGTATGATGGGGGTACAGTTTGCACGGATTGTGCAGACTTATTTGGCGGCGTCGGAAAAGGACGACGACGACGAGGAGGAGGAGGATAGTAAAAGGAGGGACGGCAAAGAAGAAAAAAATGAAATGATGATGGTTGAGGATGTGGATGATGATCAACGACAAAGTAATGACAAACCACCAAGTCAACGTGGTCATGAAGAAACGAAGAAGGGAAAGAAGAAGAAGAACAGACAACCCAAAATTGGTGTTATTGGTGCCAATCCATCTCAATCGAAACATCTCGAAACTGCCACGATGAATATACACGGGATAGATATTGACTTTGTGAACCTCCGCGCCGAGGAAGTATATGTGGCCAATTCACGTATACCAACATCCCAAACGCGTATGTTTGGTTCACCATTGGAAGATGCATTACGGCGTGATTTTACAATCAATTCATTATTTTATAACATCCGTACGGGGAAGGTGGAAGATTGGACGGGACGGGGATTGACTGATTTATTGGACAATCGACTAATTGTTACACCCGTGGACCCACATGAAACATTTCACGATGATCCATTACGTGTCTTACGTGCCATTCGATTTTGTGTCCGATTGGATTTTTCATTACATGAGGATATTATCCAGGCTGCTATGTGTAAGCGGGTACACCATAGTCTTCATGTGAAGGTTAGTCGAGAACGGGTGGGAAAGGAATTAGAGGGGATGCTTACGGGGAAACATGCCAGACCGGGTAGAGCATTGGATATGATTGCCGAGTTACATTTGGCTGGGTCGGTGTTTGCGTTTCCGGGTTCGTTCCCTGGTGATTCGGGGCATGTATTCGGGCCGGTGACCGGGAAGATTCTTGGTGTGGATTATCACGGGTGTTGTGGGAAGGATGGTCCTGAGGCGGTTGCATTGGCTGCAACTCACAGAGCGAGGGGGTGGGATGAAAGTAGTGCACTATTGGCGTTGTTACCAAAAGTTATGGAAAGTCACGTTGATGAGAGGGATAGATTTCTTCTCCAACCAAACTTACATGAACAAGGAGACAGCAATGGGAGTCATAGTGCCCCTGCGGCACCTTCTGTAATGGACACACGTTTGTTGCACATTTGTGCTTTCATCCTCCCTTTCCACAATCTTACATTCCCCGATGCAAAAGGACGCGCGTGTTCAGTCACCGCACACATGATCAAAGAGGCGGTGAAATTTAGCACCAAAGACATTCAAGCTATATCAAAAATCTTGGAACACGTTGATGAGATGGCAGAAATTCTTTCTGAGATTAGATCTCAGTTACTACAACAAGCGCAAGAGGGAGGTGGTGCGGTTCAGCTTTCTCCTCCCTGTCGTCTTCGGGTCGGATTACTACTTCGCTCTCTCAAGGAGCATTGGATAACTTGCTTGCTAACTGCAGCTGCATGGGAAATACGTTCGTGTGATCGACAGAGAGGGAGCAACAGTGGTACTGATGCTTTTTCTACCTGCACGACAGCTGAACAACCATCGCGTCATTTTTACCGTGCCATTGTGGGTGAATTAGATTTGGACGAATGTTGGCGAATCCGTCCACACTTGAATGGTAAAGAAATCATCAAGGAGTTGAGCCTTCCCAAGGGCCCTCTGGTTGGTGTGTACATAGAAGATCAAACTAGATGGATGCTTCTCAATCCAACAGGAACAAGAGACGAATGTATGGCGCACTTGGTAGAAAGGAAGAGGGAAAGAGAGCAGGAAGTTGTGAAGGAAGGAGAAGACGATGTTACTGTTGATGATCAGAATGAGTCAAATGTTGGGGTTGCAAATGGGGACGGCCAAACATCACCGGACAATTCAGATGGATCGAAACACTTCTCCAAGAAATTCCGATCGGATACAGTCCAAGAAGCTGACACGCCTACGATTAACGACTGAGAAAATAATTAGTTGACAGGTGTGACACAAAAAGGTTCCTTAAGTAGACATGACGAGTTTGGCAAGTCTTTAGACATGAATAGAAAACAAGCTCGACAAGAGTTTGGCTCTTTTTTCTTTCTTCTGCTTTTCTTCCTGATGAGTATGTCGATTTCCTGCTTTTGTTGTAACCTCACCAAAATGAAAATTCTTGGCTGCTTTATTACCAAGAACATCACGCACCCACACTTTTCGACTTGTTTCAACATCTCTCTCAATGTCCTTCACACTCTCATAGCCCTTGGCATGCTTGAGAAGTAACTCCCTACGACGGCTGCGAATACGATGATTCATCTCTTGACTTAACCCAAAGAAGGGTGCGTCAATGTTTGTAATTCCACAGTACGATTCAATTGCCTCGCTTACAGAAGAAAGTACAAGCAATGATAAGTCGTGTCCACTGTAGTTGAAAGTTTCCATGCCTGTAATTGTAGCAAGTTCTTGGCGTAGGAGTCTGTGGAGAGAAGATAGGAGCTCTTCTGGTAGTGGATGTGGTCCTTGATGAATTGGTTGTGCACGTAGTTTATTGACTGCTTTCTGTGTTGGTAGTGTAGATGGTTGTAGATATTGAGAAGCATGCATGATTATTTGTTTGAAGTCACGAGTGAAAGTTCATCATCTCTTCTACTACTCACCTCTACAGCACTTGTAACATCCTCAGCAATCTTATTAGTTACACTCATTCTCTCCACAAAGCCCATCTCACGCAATGCTTCATCACCAACATCCAAAATCATTTCATACATGGCCTCAGCGATAGCAGTTCCCAACGCCATCCATTCGTCTTCGGCTATCTTGTGAGTAACGTGGTCTATATCATTGAGTGAGTAGACGTGCTCTATGGGACCGAAGGCATTTGTCGATGTGTCATGGAGCCGTTCCATTGCGCTGAATAGGGCGGTTTGTGGACGTGATGAAATTACCGTCACAAATGATGTCGCTGGCACTATCATGCACAGCAGAAGAAGAAGGGGTGTTTTAGTTTTAGCGTAGGTCGACATGATAGTAGCAGGAGCTGGCCTCGACTTGCCTGTTTTATGTTTTATGGCAATGGCGTGCCGTTTTAATCCGTTATGGAAGAGAGATGTCAACATGAGAATTATTTGGAGATGGGAAGTGTTCTCATCCATCCCTCTTCTCTCCTTTTCTGTATGTACCATACAAGGCTCACTCGGCTCATGCAATATGCTGGGTGGAGTTAAGTCCAGCCTATAATACTAATTCCATCCGTAGATTTCTACACAAAAAAGTTAAGTTAACGTTCGAAAGTTAGCTCATTCTGACATGCGTTTAGCCAAAATGCAAGAAAGTCACAACACCACAACACACACAAAGGGCCGCTTTGTCATTTATTTTTGTCATAGAGATAATACCATACAACTGTCGGCCTCCAAAGCTATTATGCTCTGATAGTAAAGATTTCGTAGTAAGCCGCCCAAAGTCAACAGTGCCTAACACCAAAAAGGGCGCAGGAGGAAGGCCTCCAGGAAGAGCTGATAATCCCATGAATAAGAGAACCAGAAATGAATCAGAAGTTGCCGAAAAACGAAGGATGGAGAAAATAGCAGCGACACGGAAGGCCAATGAAGCCAAAAAAAGAGCCGACATTGCGGCATCGACAAAAGGGGCAGCCATCAAAAAGAGGAATGATTTTTTTTGAAAAATGTGTAAGGTAGCAGCAGAGACAGAAATGGCTGCCGCTGAAGATGATGCTCCCGCTGCTGCTGCTGCTTCCGCTGATGATGACAATGACGACGCTGACGACGCTGCTGCTGCTAATACCCAAACAGGTAAAGGAGGTAGAGAAGAAGATGCAGAAGCTATTGATGAAGCTATTGATGTCACCTCTCCCGCAGGCGATAACAATGGGGACGAAGGAGCAAGGATTGATAATAACATCCCCATAAATAAAAAGTCATGTGATGTCATCGAAAATTTGGATATAGGTGAAGACGATCATCCAGAAGATTATTTTGACAACGATGATGGATTTGAAGAGTTTAAAAAGGACAAACCGCTCGGAGTGCAGCAAGCAGTAGTCAAGGTAATAACTGAACGGTTAGCGGAAGAAGTCCGTGAGGCAAACAAGTCAGCTGATACATGGCTCTTGAAACATTTGAAGGAGAATGATTGGTGGATCAGAAAAGAACACGCACGAAAATTTGCGAAGAGGCTAGGTCTAAAGGCAGCGCATCATGCATACTACCGGGATATATATGTTTTCCTCCCAGATGTGAAATATGGCAAGGAATTTACACCATGTTGCCCGAATTGTAAAACAAATAAGTCAGTTGGCAACAATGGTTTTAGAGAGAATCATTTTGGTAGACTGATTGTTAGTCTCTTGGTGCAAAGAGATGGTGGCTCTGGCGACGTCGTGCCATGATCATTTTGTTCTTCATTCCATCGAATCAATCTATATTGACTCTTCTTTTTCTCTTCTCTTTTCCCCTCTTCTCCTTCGTCTTCATTAAAACTCGCCCACCAGCACCATAAAAATGCCGCAGAAATTCTAGAAATTGATTGACGTCGCGATCTTTCCTGATATGGTAAAGGCGAGAAGCGGGAACCTGTGTGACGGAGGACAGACAGCCCTGAGTTTTTGAATTGACCGACAAACCATATCTCAACACAAGTCAAACTGTAGTGAAACAACCAAGCCAAAACGTTGTGAGGAGCGAGACACGCTTCCTTCTTCCTTCTTTGAATTCAAACTCACATATCATAGCAATCATATCATGGAAGATCCTACCTCCCCAGTCGCGGCGGATCCTCCCGCCGACGAGGAGGCAGCAAAATCCGCCGCTGCCGCCGAAGAGAACTCCACCGGTTCTGGCGAAGCAACGGCTGAGGATCCCCGTGATGGTGAAGTAACGGAAACAGGAGCTACCTCCAAGGAGACCCGCAAACTATCAGTCGCCGGAATCCCCATCTACTGCAGCTGCCGCAGATCAACCTGTATCAAACTGTACTGCGCGTGCTATGACGCTGGCATCGACTGTGTCGCTGATTGCTCCTGCAAGAATTGCAAGAATACACCCAAGGCGAGGGCAGCGGCCATCAAAGCAGAAATGGAAGCCAAGAAAGAGAGGCAAAGAAAAATGGATATGATTGCGGCAGCCAAGGAGGAGGCAACGATGCTTCTCATCGTGTCACCTGGGAGATTGGGGCTCACTTTAAAGATTGACAAGGTGTTGGGTGGTGCAACGATTACAGAGATTGACCCGGCTTGTACATTCAAGGGACAACTTGAAGTGGGTGATCGGATTGTTACCATTGACGGGCAAAAGGTGACCAAAGTCGCAGATTTGCAGGTTAATAAAGACAAGATTAGAAAGTTTGGAATTGCCAAGACAAAAACTCTTCAATCCATGAGTGAACAAGCCAAGAAGGATCTCAAGGCGATGGTTCCAGAAAAGATGAAACCAGACAAGAGTACCAACTATTACGAAATCGAGCCATACCACAGGGACAGGAGGCAAACATTTCCATTCCTTTCGGAGCTCAAGGCGAGTGAGTTGGACAGAACCTCAGAGGTGAAACGTGGTGATCTGTTGACGGAACTGTTGCAGTTCGACAAGAGGAACAACATTGAAACGACTGCAAAAATGGGAGCGTATGAATATCAAATTTTATGTGTACCGCTCATGCGTAGGGAGTCTGTCAACAAGAGAGAGCTGGACAATAAGGCATTTCATGCGTACAACAAGCAAACAAAGCTCATGGATAAGTTCATCGAGTCATGGGCAAGATGGTGCAATGGGTCACTTGACGATGCAGCCAATATGATTTTATTTCACATGGCCAAGAAGTTCCCAAGTTCATACGTGCAGAACTTTGAGATGGCGACGAAGAAGCACGAAAAGGTTGCTGGTCCTTCCCCTGTTGACTTGCCTCCTGACTTCGTAAGCTATGATGGTACAAACGATATCAAATGGAATGCAAAGTACGCGGAACTCCTCAAGTAAGTCCACAGTCACCATCATCTTTCTCATGATGCATCTTCGTTTCAACTATAATTCCTTCTCAACATATCTTCTTTTCATTTAAATACCAGATACTATACTGAAAATGGAGACTGCATGGTCTACACGAAAACTGATCTAGGAAGATGGGTCTGCTTGCAACGGACTTCTTACCAAAACAAGGCCAAAACCATGACTGAAAAGCGGATTGAACTCCTCGAGCAGTTGGACTTTCGCTGGCGGGGCGTTCCTGATCATTGGCAAAAATCGACGCCCGGTGGCAATCCACGTCAATGTCGCGCTCTTGCTGCCAAGTTAGTGTATCCAGGCCTCTCTATTCGCGAGTCTCTGCATCTTGCTGGATTTACAAACGAAGAGTTGGACGCTGTGAAGGATCCAAAGCACACATGGCGTACTGGATACGTCTACTATAAAGACATGATTGTAAAGAAGCTGAAAGATTGGAATACTGCGCAACGTAGAGGAGCTCGAATCCAAACCGAACAGCTCGTCAATATCCTGGAAGGAGATGACGAAGACAAACTCGAGCAGGTCTTCGGAGAGTACAGCGTTTTGTTGCCAGAGTTTCTCAGAAAAGCGGAGGAGAGAGAAAGGAAAGGTGCTTTAGCTGACAAGTCACGAGGACGCCCAAAGCGGTCTTACGATGACACCGCCGACGACTTTCACCAACAGCATGACTACTTGGCAAACAAAATGTCACGCATCGAAACAGTTGGTATGGATTATTCTACTCACAATTATGCTCCACAACAAGGATATCCTCAAAACAATGATCTGGCGGCCCATCAAATTTGGAGAACCCCCGGCCAGAATCATTGGAACGGAGTTTGAACAATGTGTGTACTTTCTACTAGTACCAAGAAGTAGTCCTTTGTCACAATTACCATATGCATAAGTAAATAAATACATCTCTACTGAAGAAGCTTCTTTTTGATGCATATGATACTACTCCGATGATTTACCAATTACGTCCTCATACGTCCTCTCTAACTTTTCTCTCTCCATTTGCATTAATCGCTTGCGCTCACTTTCTCTCCATGTCTGGCGTTCATTCAAAAGTGACTCTGTGGCATGTACCAGCATTCTATACTCTTTCAATAAACGAGGAAGATCGCTCATACGAATATCGTTTGCAGATGACGCTAGGTATGAGTAAGAGCGTGAGAAGTTTGAAGGCAACGGCGGCTCTTCGGGCGGGAGGAAGCTTACATTATTGCCTGTGCCATTTGTAACTACTTCTAAGGCGTTGTAATTCGTTCTTACATTGCCATCCTTCCACATGAGCTCTTTTTGCTTTTTCAATGCCCAGTCGAGATCAGCAGTGTATCCAATACTACGAGCATGTCGTACATCACTCGCTGCAATATTCATGTCAAAACTTGGAGCACTTTCTTCTTCTCGCACGTTGCCGTTGCCTAGCACTGTTCCAGTTAATGCTTCATACATAGCTCTTGGCGCTTTCTTGTCCTCCTCTGCCTTCATTATCATTCTGCATTTCTCCAAGCCGGCTCGGAACTCCGAAGGATCGATTGACAAAACGGCTCCCTCTCCCATTGACACATCAGCCATGTGCTCGTCCACGTCTAAATCCCTGAGAAATTGCACAGCCCCGCAGAGATTTGTGTATGCGTAGCCCGCTTCACCTCGTAGCAGTGACACTGGCGCAAAGCGTTCGATAAATAGAATATTGGTCAAGAGACTAGGAGGATTTGCGCGAAGTACGGTGAGTATCAATGTTGGCAAGATATCATCGGCTCCTGGAGGAGTTGATTGCTGGCCTATTGCAGAATTCAATGCAACATTTATACCTCGAAATACCAACAGAATTGCCTGTAGCATTTGCCGAGGCGATGATACCTCATTGAGTGATTGCAATTGTTGCATTGGATAAGAAAGATCAATATCATGCTTTGATGCCAAACATTGGATTTCAAGATGTCTTGGAGTAACAAATTGTAACGATTTCAATTTGTCGTGCATCTCAACCTCAGAGTCTTTGACCAGTTTGTCAATTTTTTTGTTATCTGACTCTGTGAAAGAATTTTGTTCCTTCTTGATACTGCCACGCAATGTATGATAATGCTCATCATCTCTCGGTTCAACTTCCCATGACAGCACCAGGTCAATGTCATGGCGACATTTCGTGTATAGGAACTTTTCTAGGCACTCTATCAGCCGCTCCTTTGCTTCATTATCAGAGTTTCCATCAATGTTACCATTCATCATCGGTGCACCGTTGTCACTTCGACTTCGAAAAGAGTCAAATGCAGAGTGTTTCTCCATGTCACGAATTGTAGAGTTTATAAAGCCCCTCAATGCTTTTACCAAACTCAAGGAATGATTTTGTACACTCAGTTTTTGTTTTAGTTCCGACTTGGTTGTCCCAGCAGCGACACCCTTTCCATCAATTTTCGTCTCCCCCTGGAGAGATGTCATTACACGAGCAGCTTCCTTGACAGTTTTACAAAAATTTTGGATAGAAATCACAATATCTGCTGCAGAAGGTTCGCATAGGATTTTGAGGAATTGATCATAGGTCGCAGGGGGTGGTATTGGTGTGAGGTTGAAGTCTTGATGCATCGTTTCACTTATTTTCAGTGCCTTGATATCCTTTTCAACTGTAGGCGCAACATAATTATTTTCTGGTATTTTGGATATGGAGCTCCATTGCAGTTTTTCCTTCTCCATTACATCTTTGACGTTCAGGGCAATTTTGGAAGCAATGCACCTATCACTGCAATCAACCCAGTCGCATTTAGATGATAATAGCCCCCGAATAATATCAGGCGCATTTGGAAGTTTGGTGCAAGCTTGTAAGTCCTTCAACGGGTTTGTAGTTCCATCCCACTCGGTTTCTGCATCACTTGTTGCAGTAGATTTGTCATCAAGGATCCACTCCATCCGAGCCTTGCGTGCCTCCATCAGCAATTCAAGCTTTCGCTGTTCCATCTGTGTGTTTCTCTTCTGAATGTTTGCATGAACGGATGTAGCAGATGCCGACAATACAGACGAGCCCCCAGCAGCAAATGAAGATGATACACCATTATGTTTTGCAGAAGCCATTTTTGAACCTTGTTAGTGGCAGGAGAGGGTATGCAGTTATAACTGCCTGAATAAATGCTACTTGATGGAGAGAAGAGCTATTGTATGGTAGAAAAGTTCCAAATGAAAGTGCTGTGTGTGTAGAGGTAATAACCCACATATTATTATCATCATGATCTCGCATGGCGACTCAGCTTATCAATGTAGGTACAATACCATACCATACAATACTTTTGTCGATTTGCCAGGTATGTCTTGATCATAATGTTCATCGGGCCCTGACATGCAACAGGCCTTCCTAGCTCAGTCGGTAGAGCGCACGACTCTTAATCGTGTGGTCGTGGGTTCGATCCCCACGGAGGGTGATGATTCTTTTGCATTTTGGGTCTTAATGCATTATTTTGGTTCGGTGCTTTTCAGCGTTCCAGATTTGCCTTGTTTTGAATCGCTTTAATTTACCTTTTGTATGCAGCAATCTCTCTTTTTGGTATAATATTGACATTCCCCGCAGTACAGCTGCTCGGAAGCCCATATTTATACTAGTGTACTGATGTGCAGGTTGGGTTTGTGTAGAAACATCATTTTATTTTTCTGATTATACATAACACACACTATCTATCAAGATACCTCTTTAATAATGCGATTGTATCATCTGGAGCCTCGGCATGAACCCAATGACCTACACCTCTGATTGTTGTTAGCATATGATTGGGAAAATACGATGTTATTGTAGAGAGGTGTGACGATCGTACAAACCGAGAGGCACCACCATGGATAAAAAAGACGTCTCCATCGTATGTAAATTGAGAAAATGATGATGACGATGATTGTTGTTCTCCATCTAAAGCTTCTATATCTTCATCCATCGGCTGGTCATGAACATCAAAGCCAGCAATTCTATCCAACTCATTTACAATCCCATCCCAGTGAATCTTCCATTTTAACAGTGATGGAGATTCTTCTTCATTATCTTTCCCCCTCAATTGTTCTAAATTCGTCAAAACAAAAGCCCGTAATGCAGGATCTTCCAATATGCCATCTCGTAATACAGCATCAACTTCTCGTTTTGTTTTGTATCCACCCTCCTCTAAATTTATTTGTGCTACTGAGCGCACAATTTCTTCTACGACTTTCCAGCCAGTATCGTCCCCCGTTCCTTTTCTACTGTCTGAATAATATCGAACAGGTGCAATATCCAATACGACCAATCCTGCCACTCGTTCTGGCGCCATGAGTGCCAAACTTTGAGCTACTTTCCCACCCATAGAGTGTCCTACAATCACAGCTTTGTCTGATGATATTTTGTCAATAAATGCCAACACATCACGTGCCATATCACTATATGACATCGTATCCCTCCAATCATGTGTATTCTCACCATGATTTCGAAGATCAACTGTGTATATTGATCGAGGTTTTTGAAGCTGTGTGGACAAAGAGCTAGCGAGTGATGCAAAGTTGCGCTTGTTCCCCAGAAGACCATGTAGGAGGATTACTGGTGGATGCGATGCCCCTCTTTTGGAAGATGATGGTTGGAATTCACTGTAGGATAATTGTACAATGTCGTCGTGATTGTAAACCGTGCTTTGGTTGGTTGATGATTCCGTTGTTGATAAAGCCCTTCTTGTTATTAGTGACGAGGAAAAGGTTGTTGGATGTCTTAGCATCAAGTGAACAGAATGAAATGCCGATGATGTTTTCGACAGAGAGGACAGTGGAAACGATGACACGCAACGCGTCCATAAAAATTGCATAGACTGGCGAGCACCATGAGTCGTCTTATGAATGATGAGACCATTGTTCTTCTGTATTTACACGATCCCTGCCCAAGCACGTAGTACATTGCTTTGTTGCGAACAACTAAAAGTGAGTGATAATAGCGAAGGAACAAGAAGCGACGTCAAGAGCGATCTGTCACCTGTCACATAAGTAGTTAATCCACCTATCATCACCGTCACCGTCACCGGCACCGACCACGACCATACACATATATTATTATTTAGCCTCACTCATTTTATTCTTGTCGCGTTCGTTCGTCACTAGCACTGTATATACCATTCAGAGCTTTAGCAGCTTCACTAGAGCAACATGCCTGCAGCACAATGTCAAGGAGCAGTCGGCGGGGATCGACTCATTGCAAAATGTGTTAGGGGCAGCATCTTCGTTTCAATTTGCTTCGCGATTTCGATCACAGCAACTGGCAGCCTTACGTTACGTCTGTCGGCCGAAGCTTCTGGTCACAAAGAACTATTAACATCATCTATAGCAAATCCAAGAACAAGATTACATAGACAAATAATAGGTGCATCGCTGCTGGATTTTAGAGGAGGCGCAGATGTGCTCACGCCATCAGATGATGGCAGTCAACGAAAGGAGGTGGAAGAAGAAACAATAACAGCAGCTGCAGCATCAACAACTGCATTCAAACGAGGAACTCGTACCACTGGCGCAGGTGCATCCAAACGCCACAATCCATCTATATTCTCATCGTCAACAAAAGGAGCTAAATCAGAAACATCTTACTATCAGCAATGGACAGCTGCAGCGTTGGCAGGAGATGTATTAAATCGTCAGTCAAAAAAATCATCCAAAACAAAAGAGAAACAAAATAATCCAATGTCTGGAAGGATATGGGCAAGACAAACTGATGAAGGGCTGATTGTGAAAATTCCACCATCTTGTGAGCATGGTTCTATTGCACAAATCATCAAGTTATCAGCGTCACCATACGCATGGGTTGATAGAAATGATGATTCTGACATGATTACACCGACAATCCAAGCAGAACACGTGAATATCATTGAGGAAACAATAGGCAATGATGCTACAGATAAAGATAATGATGTTCACACATCATCATCTTCGTCATCAACATCTCAATTTCGACCAGTGGAAGGTATATATGGAATATTCAACTTGCCCTGCTCTGGTCCTCATGCCGTACTAATTACAGAAAGCGAGGCAGTTTACACATCTCCAAAAACAACTGAATCATCTTCTGACATTCCACTACTACAATTGAGACGGATTAAATCATTAGAAATTGTGCCTTTATCACGAAATAGACTTCGGACGCCACAAAATGAAACGGCTATGATAGGAAATGAGGATGCGTCGAAGCAGCAACCGTTGATGCCAACCAATTTACAATTAGCAGAAGAGGCAAGACAGCTCAAACTATTACGGAATTCATTCAAGGAGCATGATTTTTACTTTTCAGTCCCAAACGAAGAAGGCGTTGTTCATGATATATCCCACTGTTTGCAACGCTCGTTTGTAGAATGGATGGGAAGGAAGAGTCAAACAACTAGTAATGGTCGATCGAACACGAATCATCGATGGTGGCTACCGTATGTGATGGAAGGGAGTACAAGTCCAGACACGAAACGTCGTACTGTTGACCCTCGTTTCTTTTGGAATGAACAATCTGCGTTTCCCCTATTACAACCTCTCATGGGTAAGACAGACGAAGGCACTGCAACTCAGTCTCCATATGGATTGCTACTGGATCACGTCATTCCTGTGACGTCTGCATTTGTCGGAGTGCAACGTGGCGTTGAAATTCCCTCTCCCAATACATCTACTTCATCAAAAGAGAAATATGATCAACTTTTGATAAGTCGAAGATCAAAGTATCGCACTGGAACTCGTTTTACAAGGAGAGGTGTGGATGGAAGCGGTGCTGTTGCAAACTACGCGGAGACTGAACAGATTTGTTTGGTCCTACGTGGCGACGGTGACAGTGATTCGGGTGATCTGATAGAAGTGTACTCGCATGTGCAAACACGAGGATCCATCCCATTACATTGGTCTAGTCCGTCTGATGTAAAAGCATATCGTCCACGTGTATATATAGGTGTGGACCCAGTAGTGCAAGCGCGTGGACTTCGCGATCATTTGCTCGGTGAACTCTGGTGGTACACATCATCTGCTGCAAAAGAGAGCAGCGGTGATGAAAAGATTGCTGCTCGCCGAAGACTTTTGTCGTCCAAACTGCCGACTACCAGTGACGTAGACACAAAGATCGCAATGGTGAATTTGATTGATAAGCATGGTGATCAAGGACGACTGGGGAATTCTTTTGATGCTGTCCTCTCGGCAGTTTTGGAGGTGTATTGCCCCGACAAGGTCGCCGATATAGGGGCATTGACGAAGCGAGAAGAATCAGAACCTGTTATTCGTTCCAATGCCATAAAACATATCTGGTATGACTTCCATGCTGAATGCAAAGGCGGTCGATGGGACAAGCTATCAAATCTTCTCGATGAAGTTACCCCAACACTGAACGGACAAGGGTACTTTTGTGTAGTACCGAAGTCTTCGGAAAGCGCAACTGACTGGGAAGTAATGAGTGTGCAAGATGGTGTTGTGCGAACAAACTGCATGGACTGTTTGGATAGAACAAACGTCGTTCAAAGTATGTTTGGGCGTTACATACTTTACCACCAGCTCCGAGAACGCAAAGGCTTGCAAGTTAGTTATTCTGGTGCCAGGAGAATCTCACGAAGGACGCTGCCTCTCGAGAGCATAGTAGGGTATAGAAAGCAACCATTGACACTTCCATGGCTACAGGGTGAGGTGGCACATCGATGCCTCTGGGCGGATAATGCTGATGCTATCTCCAACCTGTATGCGGGTACCCCTGCGCTGAAGGGTGACTTTACTCGCACAGGGAAGCGAACAAAGCGTGGTGCAATGAATGATGGGGTCAATTCTCTGCAGAGGTACTATCTAAACAATTTCATTGATGCAGATCGGCAGGAGGGAATGGATTTGCTGGTTGGCAGTACACAGTTCAACTTTATCTTTTCCGAAGGCGGCGAAGAGTCCTCTCGGGCCTTTCTTCTACAAGAACTTTCAAACGACCGTCGCGGGTACGACGAGAGCCACATCCGTATAAAAAGGAGGAGCAATAAAGGACAAGGAGGCGGCAGTACTCGCGAGCTGGAGCTAAACTGGTTGCCAGGAGATTTACGTTTTCACATGAAGAACGAAGCACAGCGGTCTTGGTCCCCACCTAGCCTTGCCGCACAAGAAGAACATGTTGATGCTGAAAGCAGTGCTGATTTCCTTCGGGCAGTTACATCTTCTGCAGTTGCAGCAAATACTGACGTACTGACGAAAAATGGTGTCATTGAAACATTGCACAATAAACTGCAGTCCATTGACCAACGATCTTCTTCAGCAAGACCCTGGTGGGCTAAAACAGAAAACAAAGTGATCCGTTCTCTACTGGATGCACGCAACGATGTCGGCAACATCGTTGTGCCCGCGCTTAAAGGGAAAATTATGTTTGTGACAGCAGTGATCCTGCTCTGCAAGGCGCCCGTCCTTTCAGCGGCTCTAATTGCATCCCTCATCGGTAGCGGTTTCCTTGACGAAGATGATAGCGTGGAATGTAGATAATGCGACGATTTAAGGAAATTTGTGCCTGTTTCGAGCTTCGTTGTGATACTTGCAAAACAAACAGATAGATACCAAAACACCTGCTGAAGAGATCATTTTTACGGTAGTGCGGGGTTACGTTGGAACCACTGGTGCTGTTCTTTTGCTGGTTTGGTCATGTTTCGTTTGCTTGATACGTTTGAAAGTGATACGCTAGAATGATAGAGATGTGTATTCAAGAAGACTATTCGTGAAAGTTGAGCAAGACTTTAATGAACTGCACGGAGCAGCCGAACGAGACCATGTATTGACTATATCTTACTCAAGCAGGTCACACAACGTAATGAAAGAGAATTCATTTAGCGAGGTGTAGACCTAGCCACATTTCTGGTGTGCTCTTCTTTATTGCTGATGAAAAGTTCAATGTAACGAGAGCCAATAGTGCTCCTATGCAGTTCCATTGCGTCTTTGGCATTATCAGGGGTTTCAAATGCAACGTAAGCCTCGCCTGTTGACCTTCCGTCCATACGGTAAGTCAATATGACACTATCTGGAATCGGCTTGTACTCTTTGAAGAATTCCGAGACATCTTCCTTTGTAGCCTGAAATGGCAGTCCCCTCATTCTAATAAACCCAGTGTGTGGCCCATCGCGGATGCCTCCACCGTGATGTCCTTGCCCTCCTTGTCCCCTGCTCACATAGTTACGATTATATCCTCTGCCACCATGATAGCCTCCTCTACCGAAATGACCTCTGCCACGATAAGGACTACCATGACCTCGACCATGTGGTCCACCCATAGGACTTCCGGTTCGGTGTAATGGTTGAATTGGTGACCCTGGCTTTCCCCAAGCAGACCCACCAGTCGTATTCGATTTCAAAGATAAGCCTGTCGCCGACAGCTCTTCAACTCCCGACCCTGCAACTAGTGGCTCACCTGTTTGTTCTTCAGCACCATTACCCAATAACCCCCCAGTCCCATGCCAGTGATGATGTTGCTGCAGAATAACATGATAAAACGGTTATCAGCCTTTGCGAGACACTTTCAACTGCTTTTTTTCGAACAAAACGAGTGACTCACCGATGCAACTGCTGCATAATATTCAGAACGCTTCCCTTGGAACACTTCGAGATAGCGGTTTCCCATGCTCTGCTGATCCCTATAGAAATTGAGACAACAATCCTCACATGTTAGTAGATTGCTTACGATGTAGTGACAGTTTTAGGAGGCCAATTGAAAAGCATTCTTACCTTTGCAAAGCCATTTGATAATCAATAAGATTTGCAAACACGACGTATGCCTCTCCAGACTCTGCATTGGGCACCAACACGACATCAATCACAACCAGCCCCTGAAAGAATACAAGAACGTCCTCTACCGTTGCCTCAAATGGAAGTCCTCGCACACGCGTGCAGGGAAAGGGTCCTAGAAGAGCTTCTAATGGATCCATTGATGGTGCCAAACCAGGAATGAGTTGATCCATAGCCCCAGGCTGTATCCCAGCATGATGGTACCTATAAAAAAGGAGAAAAGTGTTTGTTAACGACACCATTTTTATCAAGAAACAACACAACTGGAACATCACTTTCAAGTAAACTCACCCAGGCTGCATACCCATCTGTCCAAATCCACCCCAATTAGGATCCATCCCAAAGCCTAGAAATGGTTGCTGTTGCATACCCTGATGAGAAGGATCTTGATGCAGTTCGTGTTCTTCTGCCTGTGGCGGAACGAGGGGAGGAGGATCTTCTTGTTCCTCCATAGTAAGTGGATTATATTATTTGATGTATGCTCTTGCTTTTTCCAAAACGTTACTACTCTACTCTTGTGAGATAAATGTATCGTTTCGGATATTTTGGTCTGATGTTTTGCTTTCAGCAGTGTCAGTCCTCTTCTCCGCACAAAGAATCTGGGCGACATCTGGCGACATACAGACGGATCGTTTCATAGGTACATAGTACCACACCTGCTATTTCATACTCTAGGTAGCTAAGTGTAGGTACACTTTACCTCACTGTCGTCGCGACAACCACCCCCTACGTGGTGGGCGTCGATCAAAGATCAAATCAGCCCCATCGCCTTTTTGTGGAACATGATCATGAAGAACACAGTTCCGTTGTTGTCTGCACTTTTGGGCTTAGCCAATGGCTAAGTATTGCGTGGCATACACAAATTCTTGCAGAGCAGCTTTCATCTTTCTCTCGGCGCACACTCACACAAGGTCTTGTTTTTGCGTTCATATTTTAAATCATGAGCATTCGCTTCATACAACAAAAAGTGTCCAATGCTACCGCTTTCGGCATGAAGGGTGCTCGCCACCGCCTAGTAATCGATAATTCCTGCTGTTTGAAGGGGTTCCACCGCCCAGTACTGATACCTGTGCTTCATAATAGATATTATTCTGCCTCGCCAGCCATCGAGTCATTAGCTAGTAGCACCACCACTCGTCAACGACCAATTTACGTGTGTGCCACAAGACAACATGTCGGAAAGACCTCTGTGTCGCTTGCCCTTGTTTCCCACTTTACAAAGAGATTTGGATCCGAGAACGTGGGATACATGAAGGCAGTCGGCCAGCAGTGTATGCGCGTTTGGGATAAGCCCGTCGATAATGACGAAAACGACGACGACGACGAATCTGGGCACTATGTCCTTGTCGATAAAGATGTCAAGCTTATTAGAGATCACTTTCGTCTCACACACCTCAGGTATCGCGATATGTCACCTATTTTGATACCACAGGGGTACACCAAGAGTTATCTCGATGGGGAAATTAAGCATCAAGATCAAATGGCAGATATCCGAAGGGCATATCTGAATATTGTCAAGGCAACAAAATTGAGAGGAGCGAATAATAATCATTCTATCACCATTTGTGAAGGGACGGGACATGTTGGAGTAGGAAGCGTAGTTGGGTCAGGAAATGCCCGCGTTGCTGCTGAGCTTGGAGCAGATGTAGTGTTGGTTGCCAACGGTGGATTAGGCAGATCCTTTGATGAGCTTGAATTAAACCGTGCTCTATGCTTGCAATACGGAGTCAAGATTGCAGGTGTTGTGATTAACAAGGTCCAACCAGACAAGTACGAACAAACGAGGGAGTATCTTACAAAAGCTATTCAGCAGATGTGGACAGGTCCAAATGGTGAACCGGCTCCACCTATTCTTGGTATTGTCCCCGACAGGCCATACCTCGGCTGCCCAGCTCTTGCCGATGTGGAATCTACATTTGGAACAGTTCTTCTTTCTGGAAGCGATCATCGTTACAGACATTATGATGTTGGTTCAAATGTACAAGGAAGAAGTATTGGCATGAGTATGATTACTACAGACTTGGCAGCATTCTTGCGAACAATGCAGCGGCAGGATGGGGATTCGAGAACAATGTTCATTTGTCATGTGACTCGTGATGATGTTATTTTAGGATTCTTGGCAGAATACAGAAGAAAAACAAGACGAGGAATTCCATTCCAATCTGCTTTGGTGATCTGTACCGGTGGGGATGATGGAATGGGTGACGTATCCGATACGGAGTTGTCACCAGAAGTTTGTGACATGATTAGAGATGCAGGTCCTTCGGGCCCACCCGTAATCCTCGCTTCCGGATATTCTCCAGCAGAAGCAGCAAAAGTCATCAGAACAATGACACCCAAGTTCAATGCGAATGACAATAGAAGAGTCACAAGGGCAACTGAGCATTATGAGCCCTACATTGATTTTGATTTGCTGTTAGACAGGATTTCATCTGTCACTGATATTGCGGCTTAAACGGCGCTATCGTATTAGGAATTTAATTGTACATAAGATAGGAATATCATTCAACGCAAATTTATTGGCTGCTATTTTTCACCCTATCTTCTACTCTGATGCTGCATGAGGAGAAGGGGGAAGGGAGAATAAGGGAGTGTATTTTATGACACTGGGAATGCTGTCCGGAGCTCATTGACACAAACGCACTTGAACGAATCTTCCACGGCAGCGTGTCACACGCGTCCGAATTTCAAAAAGTTCTTTCCGTGACGGTATTAATTCCTCCACGTTGCTTCTACCTGCAAAGAAGAACACTTTGAAATTCTGAACACAAAAGAGTGGAGTTTGCCAGCGAAGAAGAAGGTTCACCACCGTAGAGACGTTACTATCGCTGGCTGATTCAACGGAAGAATACATAATACGCATTATCCATCAAATAAAAGTCAAACAATCATAATCAAACACCCAATCAACGTCGTGAGAAGAACCTTTCACTCAATGCTGTTATAACTCCAAACTTTACAGAAACGTCGTGTCATTCTTTTTCCTCTTCTCTCTCACAACAACAACTCTAAACGATGAACACTCACTCAACCTCAACCGTGGAAGACTCCATGACCCTCGGGGGACTGCCTTCTGTTATTGGTGATGAAAGTGAATACGTTTTTGTTGATGATGAGGAAGACGATGAGTTTGACGACGATGAATATGATCACATTACCGATCTTTCTCCAGTGATCTCCTGTGACGGATCCGTTGCCACGGAGCTGACCGACTTGAAATCGTTGATTGATGAGGGCGTTGCCATGGTCAACAACTCAGATAATAGTGTCAATACTGCTGCTACCTTCTCGGCGGGTGCCAAGTCCACCGGGCGAAGGGTTTCCAACAAGAAGCGCAGGAAGATGCTCAAAATGATGAAGAAGGCGGCAGCTGCAGAGAAGGCCAAGGAGGCGTTAGAAGCCCAGCTTGGCAGGGACTTGTCGTCATCAACATCCTCGGAGGAAATAGAAGGAGCAGGCTCGCGTAGAGCACGTAGATCGCGTAGCAATTCGGGTGGTTCCTCCTACAAGGAGAGGAAGGCGCGTGCTAGCAACAACTTCCAGGTGGCTTGTGCCCAGCAGGCTCTTGCCGCCTTCCGCAAGGAGGCGGACGCTGCCAACAACGTATGCTGAGCATATTAGGATAGGTTATTAGGAATCTATCTCTCATTACGTGTGTTAGCCAAGGCCGATATAGTTACAGCCGCCTTCAAGTTGTCATTGGGGAAATGTCTTGTCACGATCACAATGCTAAGCTCTTCTATTGGCTGGGGATATTAATGCCAAAATAGGCACGAGAGCATGATGAACAACTACGAAAAAATAAGAAAAACTAAAAGAGGATTGCTCTAGCAGCAACGAAAAACCCAAAAAAATCTCAAGAAGATTGCTCTTTGCAACGCTAAAATCTATAAAATTACATAGTCCTTCATTGACTGCAACACAGTTTGATGTTAATCAAAGTGCTTTCGTCTATACTGGAAATACTCCCGCTTTGCATTCACACTGACGAGTCGTCTCTCTGGAAGTATGCACGCAGTTAATTTTCCTCCATAGACACAACCAGTGTCCAAACCTATGGCATGTTCGTATTGTTGAAGACCTCTATCGGCATCATGCCCAAAGAAGACTGTCTGTGGTCCATCCCACAAACGTGCCCAAGGCCAATTGTTGAAGAATTTGGATGTAACTGTCCCATCCGGTAATATACTGCGCATGTTCATCATTAATCGAGGGTTTTGTTTTGCCAATCGGATACCAGAAACAAAGCCGGCGTGTACAAAGAGAGCGTTCAAATGCGAGCTACTTATGAACCATGGCAAGCTGTACATCCATTTGAGATCGGCGGTGCTCAACGCCGAAGCAACGTAGTAGTGCTCTGAACCGATGACAGGAGGATCCGCACCAGACTTGATTGCTTGGTGCCATCTCACCACCTCAAAATCATGATTGCCACGCACTCCAATAGCACCAATTTCCCTCGCCATTTGAACAACAGATAGGCTATCAGGTCCCTTGCACACTAAGTCTCCAAGGAACACAACCAGATCACCGGGGTGATAATCACACTTTCTCAACAGGGCTTGCAATTCATCTATACAGCCATGGACATCACCAATAGCTATAACTTTGGGTTGGTTTTGCCTTGCCCTCTCATTAGCAGCGTCAACCAGATATGGACCCAACTTTCCTTGGTATGGAGAATTCTTCGCATTTGCTTCGGAATAGTCAAAGAAAACTCCACCATTGCCTCCTCCAAGCCATATATCGTCCTTGGCGTAAATGATATCACCTTCCATCCCAAACGGACCGTCGTATTCTTCCTCTTCGTCGAACTCATCAAATTCTGATTCGTCATCTTCTACGTCATCTACCTCAGCTTGGCCAGAGCTTTCATCAAAGCTTTTATCTTCGTCGTCATCTTCTGTCTCAAAAAGAAACTCCTCAACTATGCGATCTCGTATTTTAGCTGTCCATCCTTTCTCTTCTCTAGCAACATGAGCCAATGACATTGCCATTTTACCATCATTCATCGCACTTGCCAGGGCACCATTGACCTCCTTGGCAGCTCTTTCTGCTTCACCAATGTCCATTGCATCTCGCGGATCCAACTGAAACTGAACCATAACGTCAGTTGAACCGCCTTCAACATCGACCATGAAAAGCTTGGAAATATGTACATCAAAACCCATTTCCTTGGCATTGATTGAGGCCCCGATACCCTCGCGCAAGACGCGACGGAAAGCACTGCCATGACCCGATTCAAGTTCTGTTCGAGTCACTCCTAGTGAGAATTTAAGCTCTCCCCCGAGGGTGAACATCATTTTGTCGTCTTCATCTCCATCATCTGCAGTGTAGCTGTCATTATCATCAACACGGCCACCTCCAACAGTGTGAACGGGACTCAAGGATTTGTCCGACACAATGCCGCTACCACCTCCCCGGCTATCTCTCACACTCCTTTTTTTGCTTTGAGTTGCTCCAAATCCTTTCGGCGCTTTTAATTCTCGTGGATTGAACTTAACAATTCGACCAGATCTATCCTTGATAGTGCCCTCATCAACGTCAACTTCTAGTCCAGCTATGTCAACGCTGTTTGAGTCACTCAACGATGCCATCAGAGCATCTATATCTTCATCGGACACTGTTGGCAGTGTGCGTTGCTCTCTAGCACCTACGGCAGCTGCATGTTCCGCCGCGGCTTCCATATTGCGTCGCCTAACTTCATGCTCTGATACAACAATTTTTAGGTCGTCGGGACAAATGTTCCACTTCTGCGCAACGTCCACAAAGTTTTCACAATACAACCCAACACTCTCTCTGGGAACCTTTCCAGCCGAGTGCATGTGCATCAATGGGCCAAAATCAGGAGAGTTGGTAGTTATTGAACGGGGCCATAACTTTGGATGTTTGCGATGATAATTGAGCTCTAGTGATCTTTGCGGCGGATCTGCATTGATTGGTTCCCCACCGACAAGCATTTCCATTCCTCTCCGCACCATTTTACGTCCTGCGATACGTCCTCCATTGGTTCCAGATTTATTCCTGCGAGCGCGAGCTTTGGTCACCTTGGTTGTTGGGGGGGGTTCATCTCCATTCGTAGTTATTGCATCAGTTGTAACTTCGTTATTCCCAAGGCTGCCAATAGTTAGGTTCTCCTGCATACGAAGTTCTAATCTTCGCTGCTCTTCCATTTCTTGTGCAGCCATGTTTGTTAACTCCCTTCGCACTGCATCCGATATCCCCGATGGCACACCGTCCAGATATACATTGGCATTATTTCTACGTATTTGTATTTTATTGCCCGGAGTGGACAAGCGATCGCTCTGTTCAGCAGAGAATGGAAGTTCTTCATCATCGCCAGAATATTGTTCTTGTCGACTTTTTTTATTGTCACCAGAGCCATCGTAATCGGCGCTAATACTCTCTACAGAAGATTCCTCATTCATATCATCATCTCCTGATATCGATTGAGTAGATCGATAGAAGAGTTCACTAACTGGAAGAACTCCATCTATCGCCGGAGACGATGGAAACTCCAAATCAGCAAGCAATGACACATCGTTGTAAGTACTATTGAACATATCTCCCCATTGCGGAAGATCCACGCTTCGTTTTTTGTCAGTGACCTTGGTTAGTGGTGGTGGTGGGAGATAATCAAAATCTTTCCTTTGCTTGTCGTTTCTACGGGCGTTAGATTGTATCCTCTTTTCTGGACTACTGGATGATGCGACAGCTTTGGTTGGTCTTTGCTTACCCGATGTTGATGTAGACACTTCTTCGTCCTTACTATTGTTTGCCCCTGATGATGATGATGATGATGATTGCGATAATGTATTCTTATTGGTGTATCTCTGGGAGAAAGACCTACCGCTACTGGATGCCGTTGGTCGTCTCCTTCCTCCTCTCAGTCTCTTATTTCGTTGACTGCTACTGCTAACTTTCACCCATCGATCCCCGGGAGCAGAGGTAGAATCATCATAATTGTCATTGTCGTTCGCTCTAAAAGAAGACGATAGAATGGAAGGAGGGGGCAGCAATGTGGAAGATGATGTCATCTTCTTCATCTTGACTCTATGATTTGTAGCAGTGGAGGTTTTTCTTTTGGGAGTTGTTGACGATAAGGAGCTATTATCTTCACCCGAGTCATCTCCTTCTTTTTTACGTCGCAGTTTTAGATAATCTCTTTCAGTCTGCGAAAGTTGAAATCTTTTCCCCCTCAACCCTCTTTTGCCCTGTCTGTTCGGAGTTCTTCTACGATTGCCATACTTTCTACTATCATCATCTATGTCGTCACCATCATCGTCACTCAAAGAGCTATGCAGTTTATTTCTAGATAAAATGGATGCATGTGCAGTATAAAAGTAATCTCCTTGTCCACGTATTCTATTTTGAAACTTGTCATAATGGGCGGGAGAAACAAAGCCCATCACAATAGATGAACTAATCACAACACAATAATACATCACAATGAATTCATGTAGTATTCTTGGGCCTTTTCGCCGATGTCGCCGGTATCTTTTGACGACATCATCATCATCATCGGTAGTACTACTACAATGGTGACTGTTCTTCATTTTTACAGGAGGTAATCATAACATCGAGAATAATAATAATATCATTCGACCGCCAGCCGTCCCAGTGGAGTGTGTCGTCGTCGAGCAGTGAGCACTGATGTTCGGGCACCGTCGAGCCGTTTATCAGGAGCTACCAAACGCTTTTGCTAATTTTTGAGCCCCCAATCAGAACCTTTCGATCTACCTCTTCCAGCCAATTAGCTAAGCCGCAAAACCGAACCCTTGCCAGAGACGGTTCAAAGAAATAGTAGCAGTAGTCAACCCACAACATGAGAGCAGCAGCAGCAGCAGCAGCAGCAGCAGCAGCAGCCACTGCGCCCAACGGCGCTGCCAGCAAAGAAGCTGATGACAATTCTTCACCGCAGCGCTACATCTACACACAAGTAGACATCGAACACTTCAAACACTCGAGTGCACGTAAAGAACTGCTGGGATTTGTATCTGCCATGGGGAAAGGCCTCACTAATAGTACTTCCTACACCAATGGCGACTCGTCTTCTTCTTCTTCTTCACCACACAGCTACAATGCTCACGCTCCACTGAAAGATTTATCACCAGCATTGGCATCACTCCACGGCTCACTAAGATGCATGAGCACATGGATCGATCCGAATACTACCGATGGCATCCCACCAGACACAAATGCAAAGGCACGGTTTGGAAACCCCGTCTTTCGAACGTGGCATCAGCGATTAACGGAACGAAGTGGTGCCATTATCAAATGCTTGATGGAGTGTCATGGAAAATATAGGAACAGTCATTCGGAAACATCATCATCATCTGCGACGACACCATCAACCAAACTTGATATTTTGAAGGAGTGTTCGCAATTGGGATATCAAGCTGCATCTTCGGGTAGTATTCCATACGATTCCCATGTTGTATCACCAAAGGAACATGAAATCATTACGGAATTACGTTGCTACCTTCATGATTCATTTGGGCATCCTATACGTCTTGATTATGGGACTGGACATGAATGCAGCTTTATTGTGTTCTTGTTGTCATTGTACAAGATTGGCTGTTTTAATTGGACTGCCAGCGGTGGTGGTGGTAATGGAGGAGGAGGTGCCAATCCCACGTCACCTGAAGTCATTAGTCATGCGTCCCTATCGCTCCTTCATGCCTATTTGAATGTAACACGGGGATTGCAACGAGATTATATGTTAGAACCAGCGGGGTCTCATGGAGTGTGGGGATTGGATGATTATCATTGCGTCCCTTTCTACTTGGGGGCGTGTCAAATGAGAGCTAGGGAGCAATGGCAGCAGCAACGTCAACAAAATCAAAAGAAGAAGAAGGCATTAGATGAAAAGAAGGAAAGTTCAGGAATTAGTACAGAGACTGATGATGCTGCAAGGAGATTGCCAGATAATCCCTATCTTCCTGAATCAACAACGGTGACTGATCCAAGCGATCCTCCCATCACGGATACTACACACGCTGACAATACTGATCACTGGGATCCATCGATAATACACAACCGGCCAATTCTTGAAAGTTACAAAGACACCTACATTTATCTGTCCTGTATACACTTCATCCAACAAATCAAACCAAATGTCCCCTTCTTCGAATCTTCTCCGATGCTCAATGATATCTCACATTTGGGCAGTTGGTCGAAAGTGATGTCGGGTTTGTTGAGACTTTTTGAGGGCGAAGTGTTGGATAAATTACCGGTTGTTCAGCATTTTGTGTTTGGTAATATATTCAAAGCGAGTTGGACACCGTCAAGGAAGGGACCATTGGAAGCGCCAAAGCGTACATTTATTGGTGGCCCTGGTGGTGACGAAATGACTGGTGGGATGCCTGTTACTCGCGCTCCTTGGGCGAAATAGTTGTAGTAAAAGGAACACTAATTAAGGAGATGGTATAGAATATCCAAATAAAGTCTATTTATATTTTCATAACTAACAACACTCTAAAAGGGGGTAACTATTTACATGACATTCTTCAAAGTGAATTCCTTTCCGGCCTTGGCAGCATCCTCGAAGGCAGCCTTCGAGCTAACAACGGCCGATGAAGGATTCTTCAAGGCCTTGAGTCGCTCGGCAAAGGCCTTGAAGTCTGCAGGCTTGGTGTTCAAAACCTCATCACGGTACTTCTGGCGCTGCTCGGGACTCTCTCGTGTCAGCCACCTCTTGAATTGTGTGGATCCCTTCTGATCGGGGCTGAGAGCACCGTCCATGTCTGCAATGGCACCAATGATGGCAGTGGTGAGGGCATCGGGGTCATTTTCCATGTCCTCGGCAGATGCGAGGAGAGCATCTGCGGCACCATCATAGACGTCAATTGATCCGGCCAAGTTGGGGTCCCTGTAACTCAAGAAGGCAAAGACACCATCACGTGGGTTGAACTGACAGAATCCGCCGTAAGCCCCTCCAATAACTCGAATGTTGTCCCACATGTAGCCAGTTCCAAGGAATCGAGAAACGACAGCCGAAGATCCACTGACAGTTTCGCCAATATCGTACAGCCTGCCTCCTTTGCCAACATATGATACTTGAGTGGGCACAACAAAACCTTCATCAGCAATTGGAGCATTGGCAGCCATCTCTGCTTTGATTTGGTTCACCCAAGGATGCGGTTCAGAGTAAAAGTTTTGCAACTTGCCAGCATTGCTATCACCAGGCAATTTAGAGAGGAAATTCTCTACACTAGGCTGAATCTTTTCAAAGACAGCAGCATCACCAGTGAGGTCGAGAATCATTCCATCTCTGCAAGTACTCTTCTCAAGGATTGTGTTGCGCATATTTTCAAGTCTCGCCAATAGGGCCGGGAAGTCGTTCTCTGCTTGGTCAAGAAGTTGTTTGACAGTGTCCAAAGATGTCACTCCTGACATCTTTTCATTGATGTAGCCAACAACGTTGTAGCGAGAACGAATGCGAGCGTTGGCGGTAGCATGACCACTTCCCTGAACTGACGACTCTTTCTCTGACTTGGATTGTCTGAGGAGCTCAATGATCTTGCTCTTGGCGTCAAGTTTAGCATCCCGGAGAATCAAGTCAAAGATAGAGAAGAGCTCGTCCGTCTTGTCACTGGTAGCCTTACCGGTAAGCAGAAGCTTTGTGACAAAGTGCTCACCAGATGTGACTGAGCCCTCGGTACCACCCTCCTCGTTAACACCTGCGATCAAAGCAGAGACACTGACACCGCCGGTGTGCGTACCAATCCTACGGGAAAGAGCAACGCTGTCGTAATCTCCAGCGCCTGTCTCCATCATAATCTTAGTGAAGAGTGGGAGAAGTGGAATGTCTTCCACGGCGATACCAGACACATCAACTGCCAAGTTTGCGTAGGCAATACCCGAAGTGCTTCCAAGCTCATGACGTACAACTGTTACGCCTGAGTTGGCCTCATTTTCAGAAACGGCAATGGGGTACTCAGTTACTTCTCTCTTCAAGTCGCTCAATTCAAGTGATGGAATAGTGGCACGAGCCTCTGGAGAGTCCTCAGACGCCTGAAGCTTCTTCAATTCCTTTGTCGTATCAATAATACTTTGGAGCTCTTCCTCACTCATTGACTCCTTAATTTTTGCCAACCTATCCTTCTCGTCCTGAAGCTGCTCTTCCTCAAGAGATTTCGAAGGGTACATCTCAATAGTTGATCGGTGAGAGTTCTCCAAAAGAAATTCTTTGATCATGTCTTGGAACACCTTGGAACCAGATTCTGAAATGGTTCTCTTCAATTCAGCAAGTGGTTCTTCAAAGCGCAACGCATCAGTAGGAGATCGATCGTAAATCCAATCTCTCATAGATCCCAGCATGAGACTCAATCCCTTGGGGAACGAACCAGTGTTGAATTCTCTCATATCAAACTCAATTGTATTCATAGAAGCAGCGATAGCATCTTCCGTGAATCCCTCTTCGGCGACTTTCTGCAAAGTACTGATGACCAACTCCTCAACTTTGTCGACATCCTCGGGCTTCACACCTTTCAATCCAACAGAGAACATTCCCTGCAATAGTTCAGACATGAGGCCTCCCCCAGTGATGCTTTCTCCTAGTCCACTTTCCATCAGCGTTTTGTAAAGGATGGAAGAGGAAGTTCCCATCAATAAATGGTCCAAGATAGTCACAGTGATCTCTTCAACAGGAGTCAATGGCCTGTCGTTCACCAACCAGTTTACCATGATCATGTGAGTCTCTGGCTGATCACTTCCAGCTGGGTAAGGGTTGCGAATCTTCTTTGGAGCATCAAAAGTCTTCTTTTGCCATTGAATAGTACTGGCAGGCTTGCTTTCAGGAGAAGGACCAAAATCTTTGAGGTATTCATCCATGATCTCTAAACGCCTCGCAACATCATCATCACCAGCGAAGAAGATACGAGAATTGCCAGGATGGTAAAATTTCTGGTGAAACTCAGAGAATTGTTCGAATGAAAGGTTAGGGATTTCTTTTGGGCTTCCTCCCGAGTCAACTCCGTAAGTGTTATCTGGGAAGATACTCTGCTGAGCATCACGCTGCAAAAGTGAGTCAGGAGAGGAATACACCCCCTTCATTTCGTTGTAGACAACTCCCTTGTAGGTGAGAGGTTCCTCTATTTTTTCCAATTCCAAGTGCCATCCTTCCTGGGCGTGAACCATTGGGTCGCTGACTGCTCTAGGGTGGAATACCGCATCAGCGTAAACATTGATGAGATTGTAGAAATCTTTGGTATTTTGAGACGCAACCACATAACATGTCCGATCGGGATATGTAAAGGCATTCAAAAATGTTTGCAAGCTACCCTGAAGCAATTGAACGAATGGATCCTTGGTTTTGTACTTGCGGCTACCACATAGAACAGAGTGCTCCAAAATATGAGGAACTCCCGTAGAATCAGTGGGGGGAGTACGGAACGTAATTCCAAAGCATTTGTTGTCATCATCCGTCGATACAGAGAGGAGTTCCGCACCACTCTGCTTGTGACGGTAGAGAGTACAGTATGCACCAAATTCTTGAACAATATCAGAACTGATAATATCGAATGCGGGATGACTTACTCCCAACTTCTTCTCAAGCTCAGATTCCACCACAGTGCTCTGACGAAGTGCAGTGATGGAACTGGTGCAAGTTGATGCCGCAGCTGCCGATTTGGACAAGAATCGTCCAGCAGTGGTAGACGCCGAAGCTACACGGTTCCTATTATCGAGGAAGGCAACAGCTGCTGCACTGGTAAGTGACCGACGCGACGTGGAAACTACCGATGAGGACGATCCGACAGATCGTAATGTAGCGGCGCTGAAAGCTGTTGCATAGCTACGTGTGGCCACGGTGGCGGTAAGCGCCAAGAAGGCCATCTTAGCAAGCCTGTGGAAGAGCATGATGTTTGTTATTCGAGTTGTTGTTTATGCGAGAACACAGTTTTGTACAGAATAATATAATGCATTCAATGCCAACTCACCAACTCATCAGAAGAAGAACGAAGATGATTCTCGAGGATCGAGGATCCAGCTGTTATGTCAAGAACAACGCAGAGTGAGATGATTGAGCGACGAGGTGTTGTTCGTTCCCGCCATATGTGGGGTTCGTGGGCTGAGAGGCGGAGGACACAGGAGCGGAGGACACAGGACACAGCGACTGACAACACTCTTATGGAGGAAGTGGGCTGCAACGTATTATGAATGCTAGACAGTAGATTTACTCTACAATACATGGCACAGAGGAAAACTATGCTCGCGTATTATTATGTTCTTAGGATAGGACGGAAAGACGAATTATTCGTTGCACCAACAACTGTAGATCACAACCAAGGTACTGACATCTCCCAACATTGTCAGACTCAAAACATTAAACCAGAATACGTAAAAACAATCCCTCAAGATAGCCAATTTTGATGACAACATCCATCCTCTGATTGCAGTATCTGCTGAATTACCGGAACATGCCCTCATTCTTGTTACTCTCCCTTTCAATCAAATCAATTGACCGCAGAATATTGCTCTTATTAGTATCAATGATATATCCATTCATCACCATCTCATCCAATAAAAAGTGCACCTGTTCCAACTGGTACATAATATCCAACTCACAAATAGATCCAGCCCATCGATCCATAGTTTCCACAAGAGAGTGAATGAACTCCAACATACCCAACTCATTTTCGTGATTATCTGCAGCCGACTGGATACCCTTGACTCTCACGTCAAAATCGGCCTTCGTCCCAACAATGAAGAACAGACTGGCATATCGTCGGTAGATGACTTTAAATCCACGATATTCGAGGAAGGAGCATTGTAGTTCGGAACGTGAGAGACATTTACGGATAATTTCTGATTCGAGGGCGACACGTTCTTTCATGTCCATCCATTCGTAGTAGGAGGAGAGACGGGTCTGACCCTGTTTATTTCTGTGTTCGAGGTGAAGGAGAGATTTGTTGAGCTTGGGCGTGAGAAGGTGTATAACATGAAGCATAATAATATTATCGGCGTTCATTGCCGACATGTCATTTTTTGAACACAATTTGTGCTTGTTTCAATATCTGAGCAAAGTTGTTAGTTGGATGCAGAAAAGAGCGTATCACCAGCATTACTTACACCATTAAAATGAAAGAGATCATGGTTGTTATTACTGTTTACGGTGCTAGCTCCCCAAGATATTTCGCTAGGGAAGTTATCTAATTATTATGAGCGCAACGGTTTGTGTAGTGTGTCATGTGTCTGTCCTAAGTAGGGTACTCTCTACCTACAGTACCTCTTACCTTCGCTTCTCAAAATCAAAAGAATGTTCACCATGACATCCGCTCAAGATGTGCATTTATCGCTAACTCTAGACACGTTCTCCCATCAATAAGACTGATATGACCACCGAGCCAAACAGCGTCGCCGTTGGATCATTCTCTCCCATCATAGCTTCTTTGAGCGCCATGGAGACAGCAACTACTGAGCCAGCAGCAAACAGCAGCAACGATGAACACCCTGCCGCCCCACAGCCAACAACATTCTCGCCGCCACACCTCGTCGTTGGGAAACAAGTCAACGTAATCTCAAGAACCTGGCCTGGAATCAACAAACCGGGCGGCATCGGGAAAATTACTAAGAGGTACCCCGACGATGTAACCCAACCAGTCAAATGCGTGGATGTCAAATATATTGTTCACGGAGGAACTGACAAGATCATCCCCGTAGAATTCGTTGAGCCACACGATGACGACGGCAATAGAATCCGTAACACCTCTTCACGCTGTACAAGATGTAAATCCTTCCGTAGTGATTGTCAGAATTGTGATTGGAGGTTTGAAGCCGAAGAAGAACAACGTCGTCAACGAGAGGAGGCGCAAAGGCGTAGGCTTGAGGAGGAGATGGCAAAGAATGATGACGATGATGACGATTGTATGGATTCGGAAGAAGAAGAAGAGCACATGGCGAAAATTGGAAAACGTTATCGTAAATTGTGCAGAGATGCCAAAGCACGTTCAGAGGGACGAAAGGGTATTGCGAATGATACGCTTGCGGCTCCGAACAAAAAGAAGAAGAAGAAATTGCAGACAAAGAACATGAAAAAACGAAGGAAGCAATCGCGGAATACATCTGTGCTTGAGTCACTTCTGCCTTCCACAAATGAATCCAAGGTACCATCATCAAATGACAAATCTGTAAAAGAGGATGTTGTAGAAAATGTCGCTGATAATGCACAACCTACTAGCGATGATGATGAAGAAATGGAGTTTGACGTCACAACAGAACATATCAACCAAACACCCGATTCAGATGATGACGAAAGCGAAGAAGATGATTATGACATTGAAAACAACAATGATTACGAAATGGAAGACCAAGAAGCAAGCGGCTCGGACGAAAGCGATGAAAGTGATAATGATGTGAAGCTGAATGATTTTGGTAAAACAGATGAGATTGATTCGATTAAAAATATCATTGATGACATCACAAACACGACTATTCCATACGCGAGTGCTGAACTATCTCGTCTGAAGGGTGTGTTGAAAGCGTTAAAGCAGTCCATGGTGAAGAATGACTGTCTAGATGAATTGTATCATCTTTATGAGGAAGCAGATTTGTTACACGTCTACGTCGTCGAAAAACTTATCAGAAGTGGAGTGGATGAATGCAACAATATTATGCGCAGTCTTACTAAGAAGAAGAGACGCAAGAAAACAGCAAGAATGGGTAAATCAGAGAGGATCCGCTTCAATCGTCAGATTGAAGGATTAGATTTGAAAGCTTACGACCTCGGTAGTCGTATCGAGGAAGTTGATAGAGATGTTATCAATTTTCAAAAAGAAGTAGACATAGCGCTTGCGAAGGCTGAAGATAGCCTCCATAACTCTCCCTCGCAATCACACACAACTTTGAACACTGCGCAGAAGCGCAAGAGTAATTCATCTGAAAAGGAGTGGAATCCTCATCAACATGCTTCTCATAAAAAGTCATCCAGCAATAGCCACTCATTCAGTAATAAGCGAACAAAGAACACGAAGCAACCTGGCAATAGGAGCAGCCATGAATCTTCAGCGCTACAGAGAGAAAAAGCATCTATCGCCAACAAAAGTGAGGAGGTAAATTACGATTCATTTGAGTTTGACATTTCTTCCGACGTTGAAATGGAATCGAGAGATGTCGACGATATCGGTGCTAATAGGTATCAATCAATTGATAGCGATTCTATTGGAGAGACTGATGAGTTGGACAATGGTCCAGCAATACAAGATACAAGTCGTTCTTGGCATACTTCTTCTTCAAAATACCGTCACAACAAATCCTCTGGGGCGAAGAGAGAACGCTCTGAGCGAAGTACTTCTTCCAAGAAACGTTTTCAAGAGCGTATCCCAACATATCGGCACATTCGACGTGAGAGGGGAAGTGAGCGAGCATTTTCATCAACCAACTCTACTGGTGTTCAGCCGAGACAATCTCAGGGACTAATTGAACCAGATCGTACCAACAAATCAGGTAGTAGAGAGTCGCAAAGAAGACAGTCTTCGCAGTCTACCCGAAATAACCTGGCTGGTCATAGTCAAGCTAGTGGGCAATCTACTACGAGAACGTCATCGCGCAGAGAAAGAGTTGTACCAAAATTCTTGACACCTGAGAATCTTTTCAATTCTTTGCCCGCTTCACAACAAAACAATGTAGTAACGCGTGGAGCTGGGTCACACAATCAAATGTATGAAGCTTTGCCTCAGCACCATGATAACTCATCAATCTTGACGAATGAGATCTATCCATCTTTAAGAGAATCTTATGCGCAAGAGCTCGACTCGTGCAGAGAGACATTGTCGGCTTTATCAAATTCAGTGCCAAGTGGAAATCAAGAAGTGATCACCTTATTTCAAAAACTACACACTTTGTTAAAGGCGAAATGCTCGACTTTGCTTGACGTTCTAAACTGTGATCCTCAGATGGCATGCATTCAGATAGATTGCTGGTCCGTTGTCTTTCGCCTGATAGAGCAAAAGCTTCACAACCAACTACCAACGAACGATGTACTGTGGAAAGTGTTTGGTAACAGTACAGAGTTGGCTCGCCACGTCATACTCCAAATTATTGATGTACTATATTCTCAGCTGGTGGGAGATGGATATGGAGATGCACCACGGTTGACAGACCAATTGTTTCGTAGAATGCGTTCCTTGTGTCGTCAAATGGGAAAGGTTGTGCCAATCTTGCCCGAACTACCAAATCTATTCAGAAATCTGCCTGTCCAGCTCTGGCGTTCGTCTTTGATCTACGATGAAAAAGAATACACCTGTGAAAAGTCAATATATGTGTCAATGTTGGATCCAAGAATACACGAGAGATTCATCATGGAGGGAGAGGTTGTGAAGATGAATAGCGGTTCTCGAATAATGGATTGGTATGGCAATGGCAAAAACATTCCACGACAAGAAATTAACGCTTTCTGGACGACGATTGGATTTTTCGCAGATTCCTCGCCACTACCAAATGTAGAAAAAGAAAAAGGGCTCGCTAAATTCGTGCAGAAATTACTTCAGAGCAAATGTGGAGTCTTGCCTCGCAACCTCAAGAGCACAAGTATTCCGGCTTCCGAAATACATCTTGATAGATGCTTGCATGAAATCAAATGGTTATGTCATCTTTTGTCTAACTCAATGCTCGGAGAGGTTCCATTTGAGGCTCATTTCGTGCCAGGAATTGTAAAGAGAGCCATTTCGCTTGAGTCAAGCAACGTGATGCTTCACTTGCGAGCTACTGCTCCTCAAGAAAAGATGGATCGAGTTATGAGGCAGATGTGGACGTCTTCGTCTTTAGGATCTTCGGATCAAGTACTTGTTGGCCTCACATACTTCGATTCCTTTTTTACGCAGAATAAAATCGATGACGTCTGGTGTTTTGCACCATCGACAAGCCTCTCGCAAACTTGCGCTGCGTTGGTCGAACATTATGCCGTCGTCGCAAGTGGAAAAACAACCAAGGCTCACTGGAATAATTTCGCTAGTGAAGTTGACAAGATGGCTTCGACTCTTGTTGCAGACGCAAAAGCGGCCGACACTAAGATGACAGCTGGGCCGAAATCTTCGCAGACAAATGATATTGGTACATCTTTCGCACTCCTATTTCCTGACCTCGAGGGATTCAGTGAAAAAAAGTCTTCCACTTCTCCCACAGGTGCATATCTTAGGGAGTCAGCTTGTTTTTCTCTACTTGCTTGCGTTATCGCAAGCACCCGATCCGACGTTTTTATTCCAAATGCAAACATTGCGCTGAACAAAACGTTTAGAGAGAAGGTAAGAATATTCTCTTTTCTTTAATGGTGTGTGTGTGTGTGTGTGTCATAATTATATCTGTTCTCAACTTCCTTGATTTTAGATCACGAATCTATCCTCAGATGGTGAATTCATGCAAGAACATCACACATATTTTCGTGAAGGCATGCAAGGGGAGGCTCCAAAAAGCACAAGCAATATTTATGTTCTCTTTACTTCCTCCAAGATATTAAGTGTGACTATTTTGCTTCACCTTTCTGTCAGTCATGATAGTGTGGACAAGTTTGGGTTGGATGATGATACCTCAATGTTAGAATATTTAACATCCTCTGTTATTTCCAACCTCTCTGCGAGCATCGACATTATGGAGTCACTGAATCTGAGCATAAAAGAAACGAGAAATCTTTTCAACTTATCAACATCTTGCACCCATGTCATCAAGTCGACGGCAATGTGGCTGGGATTGATCTTTCATCGGGCAACATTCATCATCAAGAATGTTTACATGTCAAGCAATAAATTGAATGTATTGTATACTGCAATCAAAAACTTGGCAGAGTCAAGCTGCTCTGTGGCTATCAAAGTTCTCACTAAAGCTCTTAACATCCTCTTTGACACGGCATCAACAAACAAACTTGGAAGATCATTAAATGTCGACTTGGCTCTGGACAAAGCTTTCCTTTGCTGTCTTGGGGCAATCAGAAAAGTGATAGGTTTCGTTCATGCTTGTAGTGGATGTTCTGAAGGAAATTCGATCGCTGATACACATATAATGACTTCAGCCTTTATTGAATATCAAAACTTTATGGTAAGTGCTTTTTGCCTGGTCCAAAATTTTATCTTTGGCTAGACTAATGATTTGGTATGCTTGATACAGGAGCTGAAAGTAATTCCAACCACAATAGGAACCAAAAAGTCTGATGCCCAAGACCTTTGTCGCCGTCAATCTGTTGGATTACTCTTCGTGTTGGCTACCCTTTGTTCGACATGCCGTGTTCCGCAAACACTTTACCGTGACATCTTTCGCCAAAGAAAACAAGATGATGATTGTCAATTGGTACACAATTTACGTACTGCCTTTAGCTGCGAGCTTACTCGCCTTTCCATCAGAGGGTTTTCGAAATGCTCAGCTTTGGCAATGCAGCATTTTGGAGATGTGCTGAATGATATCATCGTTTTCACGTTTAATTTGCAGTCAATAACAGTGCACCCGACGAGTAATACTGCTCTACTGCTGAAGCTAGGTGGTGAGTACTCAAGGAGGAAGGGCGCTGAAAAGTTGGAGAAGTCGCAGAACACCATATCTTCCGGCAGTGATGATTTTGATTTTGGCTACATGAATCAAAACTTGTGGTCTTGGTGTCAGGATGCTGGAAAGTTATTTTGTGAATGGAATCTCGAAGACGGACACACGGACCCTGACAAGAAGTATTGGATCAACTCAGTCGGACGAGCACTGACAACTGCTTGCACGCAGATTCGCACCAGCGAGGGTGGTGATCCACTGCAAGCATCTGCTGAGAACGAGTGCGGCAAACGACGTAAACTGCTACGCTCAGTATTCTCCTCGATGAAACAGAAAAATCTCTCATTTGAAGACTTACCCGACAACGATGATGGAACTGTCCGCATCATTGCCGGATGCATCAAAGAGAATTTGTTCTATCTGTCAAAGACTGTTTCGTATTACGAACATCAGCTTGGTTTGGGTTGCGAGGATGATGGCTCTCGTTACGAAAGAGCCAAAGTACGCGCATATGAGGAAACTTACACTGGTTTTTGTGGATCAGTGTTATCGGATCTTCTGAAGGAAAATGGCGATTGGGTAAATGTAGTGAAGGATATCATTGTAAAAAGATTGGAGGCACCTCGTGTGGATCCCACCGAGAAAGCAATTATCCTAAAGACGCTGTCTAGAACGTTCGAGATCCAGAACAGCCTCAGCTCGGTGCAGAACAACGTTGGGGCATATTGTTCAATACTCCGTACGCTCAAGACATGTTTGTGTGATCGTTTGGCGGACCGAACGGGAATCGATGCTATCAAGCAAATCTTTTCTTGTGCTTTGCACATAGTTGATCTTCAGGCCAAGACAACATCCAATGAAACTTCCACGCACGTGGCTTACATCCACGAGTTCAATAATTGGCTGAACATTTGTGGCATCCTGATGCAGGAAGAAGAGCTAATGCAAGAGATGTGTGAGGTGGTTGCTAAGTTGAACAGTTCCACTGGGGTTGGAAAGGGCCTTGAACCATCCAATCCCAAATTTACTCGTCTTATCGAAGCGTTTGATAGTTTGTGTAGTATCGAAGATGCATTGTTTCGGCGCACGTTGAATCCTTATGCAAAGCAAAGTGTCCCTTCAAACGAAAGGAAAGGCTTGAGACATAGCTTGAAACTGTCTCGCTCATGTTTGAAGACAATCAAGGACTTCACTGATAAAATTGCAACATCAAGTTCATTGATATTTGGAAACTAATTGTAATAAATACACGATAATGATTGTTATTATTTACACCGAGATACTTGGAATTCACACTGGGGTAGGGTACCATATCAAATAGAACATCATGTGAGAGAACTTTCCGGTTCGTCTTCTTATCTCTTCTTATCCAACAGTAATTGATCTCTGAAACCAGTCAAAATAATATTGGTTCATCCCCTCTCCCCCAAACTATCATCATCTATTCCTTCTTTTGTGGTCTCCAAAGCCCCTTAATTGCCCCTTTAATACCTCCCTTATCATTCAGTGCAATCTTACTCAACCCCACAAACGTAACGAACCCCAAAGCCGCATTGAACACTCGTGCCGGCCCTACCAACCCCTTGCTAATTTTAGGTACATAATCCGTAGCTACATAATTCATCCCAATCCAACTATGTGCCGAAACAGTTGTGGCTACTAAAATTCCAAATCCCTTATTGACCATTCCGTCTGTGTAGGAGTCAGGTGTGAACATGACGATTGGGGCAGCGATGGCGAGAAAGGATGTCATGGCGTGATGGAGGTGTGTTGCTTTTCGACCTGTGTCGCCGGCGAGGGCGGAAGATGGTCTGGATGTAGTGGCATCGCTGAGATTGCGACGAGCAATGGTGAATGCCCTTCGGCAAACTGTGGAGGTGATGCTTGTTCTTAACATGGTGGAGACGATGATGAATGCCTGAGAGTATCTAAATAACGGGCGGGCGGCCGGCCGGCGGAATGCTTTGACGTCGTTGTGTGACCTTGCAATGAAACGTCAATTCTTCAAATATTCTGTCACATGTTTTGCTACCCGTGGAACCTCCCCGTTTTTTGTTTTGAAGATCTTCATCTTCGACATCCACTAAGAGTACCATGCATCGATGGAATGCTTTCATTTTCATTAAAGAAGTATTAGATAAGAAGAGTGCAGACAGTCGGTAACAAAGCTGACGTACAATCATGGCAATTATATCAAAATACGCAGTGGCACTGCTGGCATGCAGCGTCTTTGCATCCACACATGGGTTTGCACCAGCATCACCACAAGTGGCAGTGGGCCCTAAGGCTGCAACATCGACACAACTTTACATCATCGGGCCCATGATACGAAGAATGAGAAACGAAAAAGAGGCAAAGAACATGCCCATGGCCAATCCCGACGAAGCCAAGAAAGAAGCACCTGGTCTACGTGTAGGAGTGAATGCATGGAAGTGGCCACCAGTATGGCCCTACGATAACAATTTCTTCAAGAGAAAGAGTGAGATGACTGGAAAGAATAATGCTGCGAATCCCATGTTGAATATGATGAACCCTATGGATGCTTTTGAGAAGAAGGATGTGCCTGAGGTTGATGAAAATGTATTTGATTCGCTGAAATGGTGGGAGGAGAAGAAGGATGTTATTACTGATCTTGATGAGAGAGTTGCAGCCAAGATTAGTAGGTGGGTTTTGTTTTTTGCTCTTGCATCCTTGCTAGCTTGATTTTATGTTTTGTTTGCTAATATAATTCGTTTCACACTTCATAAAAGCCACTACTCGTTTTATCTTCGAGATGGAATGTCTGTACTCGAACTTGGTGCAGCAGAAAACTCCTACCTTCCAGAAGGGCTCAAATTGAACAGACATGTTGGTGTAGGTGCAGTGAAATCTCAAATGGAATCAAATCCATCCATCACTGAATCGCTTGTCGTAGATTTGAATGATGTTGTGGAAGATGAGGGAATAAAGAGTGTGGAATTGGCGGCTCTTGGTCGGGATACGTTTGATGCTGTACTTATGGCGAATACTATTGACTTTTTGAACAATCCGCGAGAAGTATTCAAGTGAGTATACCATTTGCGTGGATAGTGAAGTGATCAGATTACATGTCTATTGTCATGAGCATCACTCATCTCACAATGCGCTTGTGTTCTATACTTGCAGATCAGCATGGAGGGCTTTGAAGCCTGGTGGAATAATGATTGTTCCCTTCTTGGCCAAAAATGCCTACGTGGATAAGTTCGATGATGCCTTCACTAAACAATGGCGTGATATGACTGATGATCAACACATGTGGGTAGCTGGATCTTTTTTCCAATTTAGTGCTGGTGAAGGGTGGGAAGGACTCAAGGGATTTGATATTTCACCCGAGGGTGCGAAGAAGCTAGACGACGAAGGTGGTGTATTGTCAAAGTTGAAGCAGGTCGACAAAGATGTGCCACCCGGTGCATATGTTGTGCAGGCAAGAAAAAATTTTGAAGCAGAAGAAGTTGATGAGAGTGATATAGAAGGATACATCAAGTCTAAAATGTGGATGTTGCCAACATTGGAAGATCGTGACAAAAAGCTTGTAACTCCTAGGTTGGCTCGCGCCTACGAGGCTCTTGATACGGAGGAAGAGAAAGAGAAAATGCTTGGCCACTTCGACTCTCTCCCCAAAATCTACGCAAGTCTTATTAAGATGGACCAATTTGCCTTCACTTTCAGTATGCAAGCTCAACTTGCCGCTGATCTGTTGGGTGATCCTGACTTCACCGGCAGTGACATTCAAATCAACAACATGAAAATGGGTCTTGGGTTGAGAAAGCCTTCTGCCGATTTCTGGGCACCAGTGGGTAAATTAACAGCCGCGATGAAGCCAGAAGATAAGGTGAATCTGTTGGCATACATTGTGCCACGATTTGGAAGTGATAATCCTGCGCAACAGGAATCGTTGAGTGCATTCGTCTCTGGCCTTGAGCCAACGTTTGCTGTTATTCGTTCGAAATGTCCAAACATGAAAGAAGCTGATGTTCAACTTGTAGGAAGTGAGCTTTTAGCAGCAGAGGTTCTGACGCCGGGAAGAAGCAGCAGAGAAGAGTTTGCGCTTTGGTTGGGTGCTCTAACTGATGTTGATCTTGAGTTCATACTAGCAAAACGAAACAGTTTCAAACAGGATGCAACGAAAGAATTGGAAGCATTCCAAAAGAAACGAGAAGACGATGCACAGGCTATTACAGATAGGAGGACGAAGATCCAAGAACAAGTAACATATGCACGAGAAAATCGCACCACCATTTTCAATCCTCGTACTGGAAAGATTGAACAAGTTGAACCTCCCAAGAAGGGAATCTTTGGAACCGGAATTGAGCTGCCGTTCGGCAATTGAAAAGTACCTATGCACACATTAAATGATAAGATTTAGTGTTTTTGTTTTCGTAGGCAATGCAGCATACAAAAGGCACGGTTTGTCTTCGCTTCACATCAGTCGAGACCACTGCTCTCTTCCCTCCTTCTCCGCCTCCGCTCCGCACAAATAAAAGTGAAATCCAGAAAACATAAGTCGCTCGACCTCATATACTCACCAAGCCCACTTAAACAGTGCAGCAAAATGTCTTGTCATTCAATTGTTAGAATAGGGCCCTTGAAATCCGGCGATAGATGCAATGCAACTCTACTCCTCTCCAGCATCACAAGTCACTTTCAAGGCAATGCCGCATCTAATACGTACTCATCCGACAAAATCGATCAACATAGTGTCGCCATAAGTAATCGTTATTTTGATGCTAGTGTCGTGTTTGCAGGGTTGATGGAATCCACCGATGATATGATCACATCCACGGAGAGTTTTGTCGAAGATGGAATCATCCTAGTCTTTGATTCGTCACCAACAGCATCACAGGATGTGTGCTTTGATTCACTGAGTGTATTACACGACAATGCCGCAAAATCGACAGACTTGGGAGATCTACTTCGATTATGTGTGGGAGTTTCCTTGGGACCATCTCCACTAGCCGATGGATCAAAAGCAAGCGAGGAGGAATACTCACGTAGAGTGCTTTGGTGTTTAGACAGAGGATATGAATATGTTGAGGCAGACATGTCGCCGATAGGGATGGAATTGGGTCATAATGATCGTGATAAAGAAGGATTTGCGAGGATTGTAGAGGCCATTTCATCTTGTATGTGGTCATCGCATGTCATGAAAAAGAGGATCGGTGCAGCTTCTGCGTCAATTGCTGGAAATGGAAATGTCAATACACAATTAAAGTCCTATGAAGTGAATAATGCAGGCACGACAACATCATCCGTCCCAAAAAGTGATTCTGAGCGAGAACAGGCTGCAATTTCCAAATTAATGGAAGGAGTTGACCAAGATATTGAGTCTAATAACAAGGCAGAAGAGATCAAGAGGCAAGAAATGGCCTTTCGTGAATTAGAAAGCGTGATTGCAGCTGCAAAGAGTATCAGGGAGGCTTCTCAGAATGATTCCATGAGTGATGAGGAACGAAGGAAGCGTGCTGGAGATACAGCATTGCGGATGATGGATTTATTCGAAAAGCTTGGGTTTGATAATGTAGATGATTATGAAAATGATAGCGATGAGACTGATGCCAGCAGTTTACCTGATGGAGTAGATGATCATCTTTGATATTCAGTTAGATAAGGTGCATAAATGCAAACTATTTAGTAGCTGTACTGTTGTCAAAATCTATATAATACAGCTTGTTTCATCATTGTATTCATTATGGGGTCCTTTGAAGAGGACTCCCTACTGTCGAGTGCCACGGAACCTGCCGTCGCGCCCGCCTCCGTCCCATGATGCAAAACGGAAAACGGAAATTTCTCTTCTGCTAGCCTGGCGAATGCTGGATGCTGGCTACGACAATACCTTAGACACAGCCCTCTATCCCTCAGTATGAATAATGATGGCCAGTTCGACGGGAGGAGAGTGGTCGTCTCGCGCGGATCATCTGCTGCATCTGATGTGATCGATTTAGTGGATGGCGACAGTGATGATGGAGTTGGAACCGCAGCGGCCAAGTGTAGCAAACCTCCCCATCAAAAGTCGATGGACAATGGTAGGTGCTTTCGCGGAGTGAGTGAGAGTCAATTAGTTAGTTCAGAGCTTAATGAAGTAATTGATTTAGTTGACAGTGGAGATGAGGCTGGCAAGAGACGGGGGGCTCCAACTCAAACAGCATCATCTGCTAAGAGAAGGAGATCGAGTTATGACGAGCCTAGTCAAGCAAAGGACCACGCTGCAATCACCCATGGAATCGTCGATTTACTGGAGGACTTGCGCAATGAAGATTTGCTCACATGTTTTGGAAGAGTGGGGTGTCCCTCTACTTCATCTTGTAATAAAAATCAACAACCACGATACAACCATCAACCATTACACTATCAACAAAATGACAATTGGAGCTGTGGGTACCGTAACCTCCAAATGATGATTAGCTCCATGCTACCAGCTGTCCGTTCAATCTTCCCTGATGGTGTGCCCTCAGTCCATGAAATACAAACTACAATCGAACAACTATGGAAAGCGGGTGTTGATTTAGAAAGTGCCAAACATCATAATTATACGTTGGTAGGGAAGACGGGTAGCAGAGCATTCATTGGGACCATCGAAGCTTGGGCATACTTATCGTTTCTGGGAGTGGATGCTGCTATAGTCCAATTCCTCAATAAGAACCGCGCCATGGTAGGAGATTTCATTTGGAATTATTTCGCTAAAATGGTAGGACCTGATGGTTGCAGCTGTTTTGATGATGTGACAATAGTTCAACCTGGAGCTCCGCCCACTGTAAATCCTTCACTATCGAGCTTTGAATATGGATGTAGGATATTCAACACTAGGCCGGTAAACGGTGAAGACTCCACACTACGATCTTCTTGCACATGCGCGTTGCCCTCCCTGTACTTGCAATGGGAAGGGCACAGTATCACAGTAGTGGGGATACGCAAAATAAAGAGCACTGATGGTTCACCGCCAACGTTCAATCTCATTGTGCTTGATCCTCATCAGCGAGGAGAGCTAACAAAGGCACATTTGGAGAAGGGGGTAGATTGTAAGAATTCTCTGGAATCAGTGCTGAATGGAATGAAGGCGAATAAGATCAAGTTTGAACTATCAGTTAACGAACTGATAAAGAAGAGGGACAATATCCAGTTACTGTTGTCAACGGCTGCTGTGTTGGATGATTCTGAACGTGGGAAACGAACAAAATGCCGGGCTGGAGTCCACTGCATTACTGCGTCAACAACTTATCCGCTAAGCAGAGAATATTCGCAAGGGAATTCATATTCAATGTATTGAATAGTCTTGATAGTATAATTAATAAGTTTTCATTTTTTACGACTTGAGGTATGCATCTCAGTCAATCAAATCTTCAAGTGGGCAAGGAGCTCTGACAGCCTGACTAAATCCTTTTTGATACTTGAAACGAATAACCTTTGAGAGTTCTACTCCGCTTCCGGTGTTGGAAAATTTAGTCTTCTTGCTTCTATCAAACCCAACTAATACCGCTCTTTTCAGGCTTTTGGCTTCCTTTGCTTTCGCAGCTCGTTTCCCAAGAAAGTTCTTTGCTGCTGAATTATTTCCTGTTTTTGATTTAGGCAACAATTTGGCAGGCGTTGTGGTGGCTTTTGCTGGAGGTTTGGAAGCGGGGACGTCCTTGGGAAGATCTTTCTTCAAAGCAACCTTCTCCATGGCATCTTGAGCCTCCTTCGCTTCGAGTTCACGTTCTCTCAAAGCAGCGACTGTGGCACCATGTGCGAGAAGTTCTTTCAGTAAAGCTGGGATTTGCTTCCTCCCCGTATCATCGATGCCTTCAAATTTGATTAGCTTGTCAATTTCAGGTTCCAAGCGAACATTCTCGTTTGGACCATTGTCAAAATTCCTGGTATCGTTGAAACCAACATCTTCCTTGACATAAGTAAGCCCGAGTGCCCGTAAAGTAGCCACATGGGCACTGAAAGCGAGTTTCTCTTCAGCGTGTAACATCTCCACTGATGAAACTGGCTTGGATAGCGAATGCTTGCCATCACCAGCCGACAGCAACCATAAGCTGTAAGGGATGACATCCGAAACGACGTTATGAGTTCCACCTCCAACTCCACTTCTGGCACGAGGGGCAAGTCCTTCCATAAATCGATGAACAAGAGACACGTTTGCTTGGTTTTGGTAGTTCATATCTGAAAGGGGTCGAGTTGAGAACGTCAAATCAGGCTTGGTCTCTACACAACACAAAACATGGATGGCAGCGGCTGCAGTCGGTATGTAGAACTTTTGCATAGAATGATGCTCAGCACTGTTGTTCATGGCGACGTTTGAATTGTGCGACCGAAACGTGTCGGCTTCTGACAGCCACTCAAAAGCTACCGAGCATCGATCGAGCGTAGGATCCACGTACGAGACCCGGTTCACATTCATGAATAGACAATCCAAGGTCTTTGAGTTGTCTCCAAAGTGATTCACAGCTTCCAGGACTAAGTCAACAGCATTATTGGAGGATACTAGACTAGATGCCCCCGTTGCTGTCTTCTGGCGTTTATTCTTGCTGCTAGACTTCCTCTTACGGAAGACAGTTGCCACAGTGCCAGACACATCGCCCTGCATATCTTTCAAACCATTACTCTTGTCCAGTGCGGCCATTAATGTGGAGGAAATATCACACATGACAACACCTCTGTCCTCGCCTGGTTGGATACCTTCACGTTCACGTTTTTTCATTGTCAACTCGCGCGCTCGGGCACTAGCAAATTGGAGAGCATAGAGGCAGCTACGGATATCTCCGCCAGTGGATGCAACGAGACGATGGAGGAGCATACTCCCAGCCACTACGGACATCCTTTCAGCAGACAATACAGCACGAAGACGGCCTGTCAATCGTTCTGGATTAGGAGGCTGCACATCGAACTGCTTGGCGTAGGGTAAGATGGGACGTAATGCAGGTGCATGCTTGTGATTGCAAATCAAAATGATTGGTCGTCGAAGGTATGTCACCTTTGCACCCTTTCCTTTCTTGCCACCTCTGCTTGGGATTGGAATTTCTGCGCGTACAATGTTCACAAGAGCAGCAATGGAAGACTTGGCATCAGCGCCGTCTACTTCATCTAGAATGATGCAATTGGGCTTCCCGGCCTTTCCGCTGCTGCTGTCTTCTCCCATGTTAAGGGTGGAAGATTCCATGGCTCGAGTCACGCGTTCAGTTAGAGCCGAGGCAGACCTTTCATCCGATGCATTTACCTCAATAGGGCGGTAACCTGCATGCTTGCACACAATATGAGCTAAGGTTGACTTTCCAACACCTGGAGGACCCGACAGCAAAATTACTCGAGAACGTTCATCAGGACGCAAGTCTACCTTTAGATTGTAAATGTTTTCGTCATCATCTCCATTCTTCTTCTCCTTGCCACGATTCTTGCCGTCTTTTCCTTTGTGTGATTTTCCTTTACCATCATTTTGCTGCTGCTGCCCCTGATACTTGCGGGCGTATGCAGGAGTAGGCCTCGCGGGAGCATCCCTCTTAAAAACGTAGGGATCCCAACCTCGCAATGCCCTTAAAACTTCGCGATTGGTGCGTTCATCTGACAAGAGGTGCGAAATTGTCGTGGGGGCATGCTTGTCTACCCATAGTCGTTGTTGGTACTGCACCTCACGACGATGTCTTTCAGCCTCTTGTTGGCGCTTGATTTCTTCTTTCGTTGTTGGTTTCACTTTTGGCGCAGAGATTTCTTCATCAACAACGTCTACTTTGACTTGAGAATTGTGATTTTCTTTGGTGGCATCAACTTCAATCGTAGAATCATCGTCTTTAACAGAAGCAGCGGCATCTGGAGCTACCTCTGCCTCTGTGGTTGCGTTGTCCTTCTTCCCACAACGTTCCTCTCTCTCCAACTTTCTTCGAATAGCACGCTTCTGAATAATATCGGCCCTGCGAATGAGCTCTGACATGGGCAACCCAAGCAGATTGATTTCTTTGCCATCTTCGTTTGCCTCATCGGGAGATACTTCAGCCGATCCAACATGAATATTTCTCCTTGACCTCTTCACAAAAGTGCGTGTCCCATTGGCAAGCGTCATAGCCATACTTTCTTCACCCAAACGTGGCAGTGAAGAATCCATATTGGATGTTTTTCCATTCACGAACCTTTCTTCATTACCACTACACCAATGAGCCGCAGCTCCCCAAGTGCGTCCCAAGCATTCCTTTTCCTGACGTTCACGAAACCGCACTAATTGCGCATCCGCTACTGCCATCTTGGTTCCTGCTGGGGTGTAATTAGCAGAATTAAAGACACGTTTGGATCGCACTCGGCCATTGTCCATTTCATCTGTATCCATTGTGGATGAATCATCGTCATGCATGGACATGTCATCCCCATTACCATCAACTTCCTGTTTTTTCTTCTTCCACGCAGTAGCTTCCATAATCGTAGCACCATTCTTGGATTGTTTCAACTGCAATTTGGTCATTGTGTTGGCGGCGCTACGCCATTCGTTAACGCCGGTGAAGCGTTCAAATCCATAAATATCACTGCCATTATTTCGATGGAGGGATGATACGGTAACAGGGGATGTCGAGTCTGTAGAGATGACTTTGGGTACGTCCTCGTCTTCGTCGTCATCGGGTGGTTCAGCTGCGGTATTTTGGGCGGCGGCTGTGTCACCCATCACGACACCGCTATCGATTTTATGCACTGGCTGCTTCTCATCAAAGTCATACGGATCAGGAGCCTCATCGAACTCCTCATACTCTTCTGGGGGTCCCTCATCTTGATCAGCGATGTAATCATTGATCATATCATCCATGTCGGGTTCATCATAGTCGTTCATATTGCCTCCTTTGTCTTAGCCTCTTCGGCTAGATTTTCGTAAATAATAATATGCGTCTTGAGCTTCTACTGCCAAACGATCTGATTTGTTGAACATAACATGTACCATCAAAGAACCGCTCATGTCATAAGGGTGCATGTGTAGCTATGCATGACATGAGCGCCATAAGTACTATACATATTTCATTTTTTAGCAATGACAATAAAAGATTTGCATTGAGGGCTAATAGATTTTGGCCCGCCGACCGCCGGCGCCCACGCCACACAAGCGAAGCAAGTTTTATGATGGTACAATACAATTACAAACGGTTCGTTGTCATGAGATAATGTTTGTTCGTATCCTCACTACCACTCTCTGCTTGGTCAGAGCGAGCCATTGCTTCCGATACAGCAGCTTGAGTAATCATCGATTACTATCTTCCCATCACAGGAGACGAAATGCTGCCATCGAGTTTCGAAGCAATATCGAAACAATGTCAGAACAAAGAAGCAGTAGGCCGTATCACTGCATTCACCAACTGGACATGAGTGGAGATGATAATGACAATGATGTCGTCAGCGGAAGCAGCCATTTCAGCATGGAGGAAGTACCATTGAATCAAATATTCCAAAAGGCAGTGGTACTGCAAAGAATGGGAGATCGGACTGGAGCTCTTCGAGAATACAATCACTTCCTACAAGTGGCTGAGACACATGATGTGGATCCAGTGTTATACGCGGAAGTTTATGCGAATATGGCTGCCATTTATGCCATGCAAGGAAAGGGTGCTTCTGATGTGGTTGATAGTAAAGAAATGAGAGTTAAGGCAAAAGATTCATTTCAACAAGCATTGAAGTATAGACCTAGTCTTGGCTCGGCGTGGGTAAATCTCGCATTGTTACAACTTGCCGAGGGGAAAGAACTAGGAGCACATGAGCAAGAAAAAGTTAAACGTGTATTGAAAGAGGCAAGATCATGTTGTGAGCGTGCCCTTGGGCTAGACAATGATGATGAACGATCGAGATCACTTGCTAACAAGCTCATAGGTGACATAGACACGATGCTAAAACAAATCAAGTAAGAGAAAGATATCGCCATTGATTGAAATCATGATGTAGCAACAGTGTTTAAATATCGTTTAATTTGTACGCTATTCATACAATGCTGTATACAATTCATCTCGTTGAGTGGTTTCTCTCTCTCATATGTAACAAAAACTCATTTCGACACAACGTCTCGGCATAACAAGCAAGTTTTTGGATCGTGCCTTTGCAATTCTCCTCTTGATCTTTTCAACTTGCAAGTAGTTACCCACGAGTTTTCATCATATTCTGGCTTTGGCTGTCTACATGGGACACAATATTTTGAGAACCAAGACGGCTGATTCATAGCAACACCAAACATACTTAGCTTGAGAAGGCCAAGTTCAATAACATCGTTGTCCAAGGATGATTCGACATCTGTGATACTCGCTTGTTCCTCGGAAATGTTATCTAGTCTTGCTTCGTCCCACAACAAAGCGATAATATCCTCAAGTCGAACAGATTCGCCACCAGAAAGTAGGTCAAACTCTCTTAATGCAGAAATAAGCCTCCTCTTGCTGATTAGGATTTCATCAGTGGAATCGACAGGAGCAGGCATATTCATTATGTTTGCATCAGATAGAGTCATTGCAGCAGGAGCGGAGCCAAGTATAGTGATAGCTAGAATACCCAAGTAGACACTCTTGTGACTAGGCAGTGTGCTGGGTATTGGTCTTCGAGATATCAGATTTTCGTCTAGTCTGCCTTCCAGTGCCTCGATTTGATCTGCTGCTGATACTGGATCTATTTTTCCGGAGCGAAGAGCGTGTAGAATAGAATTCAAATCGTCAGTGTAGAGAGTTGTAAAGATTGAGTCTTTTCTTCTCGAGTGGGTTGGAGTAAACATCAACTTCTTCGATGCAGGAACACGATTCTTTGCTCCAAATTCATACCAAAGTAGTAAAGCGTTTACCAAATGTTCTCCGCGTCGTTTCAAGGTTCTAAAATTTGGATTCACGATCATTTCTTTGTCCAATTGTGTTGGTACAGTTAACAACTTTTGCCCTTGTGAGAGAGCCCTTCGGTGAGCGGACATGAAGTAGTGAGATGCTGTTTCAAAGAACATGGATGGAGCCATCCGTACCCAATGACCGTCATGTGAAATTGTCTTTTGATCAAACTGTCGCATCAGAAGGTCGGTGGTATATTCATGCCCAGGGTAAAGAAGAGTTTTCTGCCTTGATGATACTGAAGGCGATCCTGATGGGTATGGATCAGACGCACGTAACAAGACTTCCACAAAGCATCTTTCAGTGGATAATGAACCTGCCTGTGGTCGAATGGGAGAATTACCATGCTTCGAGTTTAGCTTCTTTGGATTCTTGAGAAAGTTATCTCTCGACCGTTCTAGGTCTGCCTCGAACGGTGCACCCCATCCACCAGTAAAGATCGCATCTCCTGTGAACAAATGTGTTTGTGAATGTGTACCTTGTCCTCCGACACCCGCCGCTACTGTCAAAATATTTGGAGCTGGCCGGTTACGGAGGGCAAAGACAACACTTCCTCGGGTATGACTTGGCACACCAATCACTTCAATGCTTACTACGGCATTCATATCATTTTCTATTGTTGCGTCGCCATCTGTCAGTGATAGGCACGGAAGCGGGACGAAACATCCATTCTGAACATATAGATTGCAATGAGGAACTTGTTCTACGGCACCACCAACCACAATGACATTCCCTGGAGCTTCTTCGTACAGTTTTGGTTGACCATCTCCTCCACTACGGCCAGCATTAACTGAAATTCGTTTGGTTTCCTCCGATTCGCCGATTCTCTTTGTAGACAACTCTTTTACCAATGCACCCACACCAGCTGTGTGGTCATGATGCCTATGAGTACATAGTATAGCATGCAGTTCGATTCCCTTTACTTCTTTGTTGCTTGTGTAGAAGCATGCGTAATACTTTTTGTAGATGCCATCAAGATGAGCTTTAACTTTGACATCTTCCCCACAATCTACCAGGACGCCAAGTATAGGTACTTTGCCAGCTGCTTCCCGAGGAGGACAGGACACAATTAAGTATGAAATGTTGTCAATAAATTGTGGAATCGGATGGATGAATACTCGTCCAGGAACAACAGTATGGCGTTGATTGATAGTCTGTGAATGACCCGGTAGCTCCTCTGATTTAGTTGCAGCTCCATTAATTTGATTCTTCTTGCCAGCGAATTTCATAATGCTGACATGTCCCCAACGTGCTACACTGTTCTGATAGAGGAACTGCACAATCCACTTCTGTCTACGAAGTAACGGTGCCAAGAGTAACCCCAACAAAAACTGTGGTAATGCGAGGAGCAACCCCACAAATGCAGTTACTATCAGTGCTATGATGACAGTGTAAGCAAGAGGAGCCATGATACACCTATTGTGACGATATTCCCGAATCCTCTGCGAAAATGTGAGTGGATATTTAAGAAAGGACGAACTCTTGGGCTGCCTTGTGAAGTATGACGAAGAATTGCAACGAACATCGACATTTGAAGTCGAAGTCGCCCTCCCAACCTCGAGAACTACCTCTTGGTCCCCTCCCTTTTTGCTCTGGGGCGACATGGCCTTAGTATTTAGGGCATTTGTGTCTCTATTGAGGTTGCACATCAATATATTATTAGTAATATGGTAAGTTGAGGGGATCGCCACTGTCATTGCAATGAATAACCGTTTCTGATGATTGTCCAAAGATAGATGTCCATTAAGCTAGTCCGAGTCAAAAAAGTAAGAGCGAGCAAAGACGAAAAATGAAAATGACGATTCAGGAAGTTGCACATCATCATCATATCATACGCTGTATTCTCCATATGGTAAAGTTGAAATAGAGAATTGACTTCAACATAGCTCTTGCTTGTTGTGGTTAGCAAGAAAAGGAGTTGTGTTAACTAAGGAAATGATTTTTTCAGTTATCGCACCAATTACGCTTGTGACGTGTCTGTTACACCATCAAACACCCAACGCAAACGTTCACCATAAAACTATAATGCATTGTCCCTGATGAAAAAGTTGCCCCCCTTTAACTTCACATCTACTCTGCATATTGAAAGTGCTCCTCGTCGATAGTGGAATAGATGTGTCCTTCGTTTGAAAGGTGATTCACCGTACTTCTCACTTCACTCTCAGAATATCCCTGTGATACTAAATCGTTTATGATCATGCTAATATTGACACCAGAATCGTTGTTGGCTAAAGAGAGGTAGAGTAACAATATATTTTTGTGAGCTCGACTAGAGCAAAAAGAACTGGTTGACAAAGATACAAGATATGTTCACACTCACCCCCAAAATCCCTGATCAACGCAATTGTTGCTTCTGTCAACGAATTTCCTCCCCCCCCTTGATTCATTACTACGCTAGCTCCCATTGCCTTGGGCATAGATGTCATATTTCCGATTCCATATCCCATTCCTATGCCCATTCCTACGCCCATGCCACTCTCCTTTCTCTTCTGGTACTTGTCGAAAGAGTATGCTACCTCAAGGAGATGGTAGGTAATCTCGTTCTTAGTCGTCACTGGCCGAATGTCAGTAGCCTGAATATGTCTCTTTCCGTCGAACTCCTTCACTTGACCAACGACTCTGACAAATATAAAATCCTGACAACATTCTTGCCGCATATTGGCTACAGCGCTGCAGTCATCGCCTTCATTCATCCAAGTTTTAACGTCAATGAGGCCAGTGCCATCTTCGATTTGGATTGTGATGTTGGTAGATTTTTGTTCGTGCGAACGCACGCACCCAACAAGTTTTACCATATACAAAGTCCTACCGTCCTTTAGGGAGATGTCATTTCCCCCCGTTGGGTCTCCGTCGGCGGTGATAATCTGCTTAATTGTAACTGGTATCAAGGTTTGCTCATCATAGTTACGACGAGCTTTGGTCTCGCCTGATGGGGTCCCTTGAGATCCAAATCCACCCTGATTGTTATAGCCTGTAGTAATTTGAGTTATTGAACATTGGTAGACAACAACAATATTATATTCTTCGGTCAGTGGTGCATGTCATGTCATGTTTGTTTTTTTCAAAGGCAAGCAACATACTAAAGCACAGATCTTGCCGCCAATACTACTACTACGCACCACTCATTGTAGAAGAATACTATTTTGCAAACTGTCCGCTTAAATGGAGTTGGCGTTGGTTATAAATTTCGGCTCTTCACGGATACTGCTTTTGCCATAGATACAAGAGGTATTTTGTCATTGTTGATGAGATGCACCTTCATGTAGTGGCGCCAACATGCCACCTCTCCTTCCCTTTCTTCTTCCTTCTCCTTCTGCCCCTCTTGCAGGCACTCGCTCCCTTTTTAGTCACCATACCATTGGATGGAGAGAGCTCCTCTGAGGCCTTCAGCAGGGTATTACCATCCTTACCAAAGCAACTTGTCTGTTGTTTTCTGGATGGAGGTGAGACAAAGATAGGGCGATGAAGAAAGGAATGTGGACTTCACGTATTATGATGTTTATCGGTTGCTGATTTTATGATATCCTGGCTGGGCAATGAGGTGAAACAAGGTTACGGTGTCCTAAGCACTTCAATGAAGCAGAGAAATGAAAAAAGGCCTACGCAATCATTAGTCTTAACAAACTAAAGTGACAAACTCCTCTTCTTATTTAGTGCGAGGCAGAAGCATCCTTAAGGATTTGCTTGAAAGAATAAGGAGCAAATCGGATACCATCAGCTGAGTAGAACTTGTTCTGGAACTCAACCCAATGAAGACGCAATGCGTGGAGGAAACACTCGAGCACATCCATCATAAGCAACACTCCAAAGGTAGTTCCGGCGAAGATTCCATACCCGATGAAGGTAGCGAACCAGTTCATGTTGAGAGTTGACAGCATAGCCTTTTCCCAGAAAACGGTAGCAAGTTCGGAGTGAGCAAGGGAAAGGGCCCATAGACGAAGGTAAGAAGCCGTGTTGGAAACCATACCAAGGACAAACTCAATTGTTTCGATGGCTTGGTGAATAATGATTTCACCCATTCCATGTTCTTCTTCCTCATCGTCATCATCGTGAGCACTGTGGTGGCTGGCTTCCATTTGCTTGGAGAGGAAGTAAGGCTTCGCGAGAAGAAGCACAGGAACAGAGATACCGGCAATGAGAAGAAGCAAGTTCTGAACGGAAGCTTGGCCGTAATACATGGGTTCATCCACAGTTCCGGGAGAGAGGGCAATGTTGATGAGAGCAGTGATAAGGTTGGGAGGTTGGCAACCATCACCAGATCCGCCGTAGTCGAGAGGACATTTGTCCGCAAGAGAATCGCCGCCCTGGCAGGCATATCCCCAGGGGGTACAGGTGCCGTCTCCACCGCCGTTTGCATTGCACTGAACCCATTCACCATCATAGTCTGCACTTCCCCATCCAGATGCTGCATCATTGGGATCAAGGCATGTCGCGGAAAGCATCCTAGAGTTCCAGTTGATGGACCACTTCATGAAAATGAGGACGACCATGTAAACAAAGAGGGAGCATGCGAATGCAACCATCGGAATGAACTCGCAGACAAAGTCTAGTTTTTTTCCAAAATAGATGTAGTTGATTCCCCTCAGACATGTTCCTGCAAACATTTGGAAGATACCGAAAATAACAGAGAGCTTCATCTTGAACGAGTTGAAAAAGAGAAGCTCGTTCGAGGCGACATGCCACATAGGATCGAGACCGAAAGGATAAACTGAGTTACCATCTCCAAATTGTCCAGTCATCCCGGCAACTTCGCCTGCCTCTGGTGCGTCGCTGGAGAATGTCCAGCGAGAACCAAAAAGATTGAGACCAAGAGAGAAGCAATCATTGTAGACAAAACCAGCGTAAACGGCGAAGAAACCCATCATCGCCATCATGTAACGACCAGTGTGCAAACCTGCAGTCATTTCATCCAACTTAGCCTTTTCATTTTTCTCCTCATTCCAAAGAAGATAGAGACCGGCGCAGAAAAGGAATAGACCGTGACCAATATCTCCGTACATAACACCGAATAAGAAGGGGAATGTTGCGGCAGTGAAAAGAGCAGGGTTGGCCTCTCTGTACCTGGGAATACCATAAGTGTTGACAAACTCTTGGTACCCGTAAGTGAACTTGTTCGTGGTAAAGTGAGTTGGTGGAGTAGGCCAAGGTTTGGGGACCTGATCCACATAGTTCGGCATACTGTGGTCCATGTCACTGTGGGCACGGTTCACGCTCATGCGGACATCCTCGAAGTGTTCTGAGATAACCCATCCTTCTCCACGGAGCATACCAGAAACATCGGCCTTGAACATGTTGAGGGTGTGGTAAACAGCTTTCTCACGGAGGACAATCCATGTCCAACGCTCAGTGTGTTGGGCGAGCATTTGGCACAGACGGAAGCGAGTGTCTTGATTCTTGAGGAGGACGGTACGAGAATCTACAAGTTCTTGCGCGTTTTCCGTCAACATACGGTCAACAGCGGGGGCATCATCCATATCGGGGAGAGAGTAACGGTGAGCAAAGAAGGCGTCACAGATCTTCTTAAGCTTGGTCTCAATGGAGAGGGACTTGAAGAAGACGATGAAGACACACTTCTCAATCAACGATCCAGTCTCGGGGTCGGTAATGGGTTGCTTGATAGGGGCAAACCTCACGTAGCAGTTACCACGTGTGGCACGGAAAATCATACGCTCAAAGCGGACCTTCTCCTCGGTGGACACCACACCAGTGATGCTGGAGAAACGCATATCCATGTCACGGGCCTCATCATCATGGGCACCGGCCAAGAGACCCTCAGCAGAGCCGGGGCGGCCGGGGGACAACTCTGATACGGCGAGGCGGGGGGCATCCGTCATGAAAAAACGTCGGGCCTTCTCGAGGACCTCTTGGAGCTCAACCTTCTCGTTGTACTCACGGGTTAATTTCTCCGAATAGGCATTAAGTTCACGGAGTTGGCTTTCGTACCCATCGAGTTCCACCTCAAGAGACTCAAGGAGCTGAGTGCCCTTCTTGTCCCCTCCCCCAGCGGTAATAGCACGTGCTGATCCAGAGGGAGACTCCAAAAAGGTATCAATATCCCCGGCAGTATCAAGCTTGAGGCCAAAATTATCACACTCATGTCCAAAGAAACGTAATTTACGCTCAAGTTCATCACAACGGCGGACGTATGAGACATAACGGCGTTGGAAGGGGGTGAGGTCAGGGTTCAAATCGGTGAATTGAATTGCAGAGAGTTTACCGAGATCGGCGAGGCAGTCATGAGCAGCGTCTTCGTTTACAATTAAGGAGATGTACTCCATGTGCTCGGAGCGGAACCACCGAGACATCTTTGTTGTTTTCACGCGGGGCAATGGTATTGGCAATTGCCGGCGATTTATGTGCCATGGGCGGAGGTGCGGTGATAGGTGGTCATTTTTTTTGAGCCGTTGTGGCCCTAATGGGAGTCCGAGAATGAGTCACTCATCAATATGGAATAGGTTTCATTGTCGTTGGAGCGAGAAAAACAGTTGCTCACATCTAAAAACTATCTAATCTTTTATCTACACTCACAACATGCAATGGAAGAAGAAGGGCCATGAGCCAGAGCCAGGGATCTGCTCCTTGCTTCTATTAGATGACAAGATACCATATGGATGTGTAACTTGTGTTGCTTATCACAGTTAGAATACAAACGAAAGCAACATAGAGTCTGGGTCGTATATACCTCGATTCTGTTCTTCACTGCAAGAGGAGAAGATCAATGTGACAATAGTGTCGAGGTAGTACAACCTTGTGATGTGTTGGATCTATCATACATCCTTCATTCCTGCTTGAACTTCACTTGATATACTTGGATACTCCTTCATTCGTTACAGCATTCCAATAATTGAATCCATATTGCAATCCTACTTCCATCGGAACTGTGTTCAGTAGCCGTACATCCTGCCTCGTCACAACAACAGGCCATGTCGGAACAACCATTCCATTTTTCTCATCTTTTGCCAACCTCCATACCAGTTGGAGGATGTTATTCCTTTCTGAATTCTCAAAATACTGTTCTTCGTTAGAGTCAGGGTCGTAAGCCAAATCATTAGCGTATATGCCTAAAGATGTGGCAGAAAATTTTTCCTCCTCCTTTACATCGGGAATGAATATCCGAGACAAAAAATCTTTGTCGGCTTTGATAGACACGCTACTGGTCTCAACATCAATTTCCACGGAGTGTCCAAATAGTAAATTACTCGTATCTGTATTCCCTTCTTCGCATCTTTCCTGATAAACAGACCATATTGCATCGCCGAGCGTCATCAGTTGTTTATTGTAAAAAACAGCTGTCACATCTGCCGAATTTTCAGCAGAGAATAAAAAGCCGACGCTCTTATCACCAACCTCCTCATCTGCAAAATAACCTCTTGCGTAGCCACAAATCGGTGTTCCTATCAATGAAGTAATCAGAGTGAGAAATGGTTAATCAACCTAACATCATCAAGCCTAAATCTTGAGACACTGTGTACTCGTGCATCTACAATAAGCTATGCGTGTGCTGCTTTTACACATACCTTGGGGAATGATGATTTCTTCCACAGCGCCACCATCATCGTCAACATCATCATAAATGCATAAAAATAGTCCCTTTCCAGGCGCAACAAGAGAAGAAGCAACTAGTACCTGTAGAGCCAGTTCACCTAGAGATAATTACAAACAAATATTGCAACATGAGGTAAATAGATTTATTATGCACGTGTCAAAAACGACGTAACAGTCCACACTCACTTGCCTACGACAATACCTCCCTCCATATCTGCAATGCTTCCGACGGGTCCAACATATGGCTCGATGTCATCTCCTGAGCTTTTTAAAGGCGCACCGTGATTTTGAATGGAGTGAAGACGATGGTGTCCTCGAGAAAGGAAGGCTTGTACTGTTTGTTGAAAAAGAAGAGCAAGCAATAAAGTAGTATGAAGCCGATTCAGATGCATATTGCACCAGGATCAAGTTAGGAAAGGTTCCAGCTCTCGAACGAACGATAGATATCTGTAATGTACTGCGTGTTAGGTGTTTCGTTTTATTGTAGTGGCCTTCCGTTTATTCCCTTGCCGGCCATGAGGCCCCTCTTCTCCCCTTTCGTGCACTTCTCCAACGTACTTATGATGTCTCCCTCAAAGAAAGGAGCGAGGAAGGGAGGAAAGAGGGATTATAGGCGCCTATTTTACGATACCTACAATGAAGCAATTTCGTCTCCTATGATAGAAATCCAATTTCTATCAGCTTATTAACCTTCTCCTTCGTTAGTTTGGATGATTTTCCTTCCTTCCAGTTCTTGTACTGATTTTGTTGGTAGCTTGGCCAAGAGCCAAAGTCAACATGACCGCGAGGGACCATGCAGTGTCCATTCTCCTCTTTGAACCGCTTAAGAGCCTCGAAGCGCTCCTCCCATGACACAGTCTTATTATTTGTCAAACTCCACTGAAAACCAGCCTCATTGAGCTTGTCAATTCTGTACTGACTTAGCTGGGATTGTTTCTTCGTCTCCCACTTCCTGTATTCCTCACGTTGCTTGCCTACCCATTTGCTCAATTTGGTAGCACCAGCTCGCGTGGTTGGAACGTTACAATGTCCATTCTCTCGTTTGTAATCCATTAATGCTTCAAACTGCAAGTTCCATGCATCATCCTTTCTGTCTTTGCGGTTGTGATTCCATATGAATCCCAGGGCATCCAAGACAGTGATGCGTTCCTGAGGCATGTCTCGGACATTGAACCGTTGGTTCAAAACCCATATGCCTAATCCACCAGGATAATTAGATGGAACATCGCAATGATTATTTACATCTTTGAAGGTGGTCAATTCTTGATAGCGTACATCCCACGGCGGAGTGTTCCAGTCAAATCCTAATTGTTCCAATTGTTGAAATCGATGTTGGAAAAAGTAATCGGATCTCTTTGCTCCGACAAGCAGCCTTCGTTGCTCCTTGATCCAACCTCCCAGTTCTAAGTGAGCTTCGGGCAAGTCACAATCACCATGTTTTTCTTTATATTCCTTCAGCATGTTGTATTTCTCAACCCATTTCTTATTGGTCTCATGTTCAATGCCATGCTTAATGAGGGAGTCGAGTATATTTGTATATGCAGGATCGGATTTAGGTATGTTGACATGATTGTTTCTTTCCTTGTATTTTTGTAAATGGGTGAGGATGTCATTGAATGGAAATGATTTGTTTTGTTCGTCATCATTGTTGGCAATAGATGATTTGTATTCATTGTCAGCACTTGGCACTTCCTTTTCTTCCAGAGAGTCATTTGCTGGTTGTAGCCGTATTGTGCCATCGTTCGTTGCTTCTGCTGCATTGGTTGCTGTAGAAATGTCAATCATGATATCAGAAAATTTGAAACTTTCGTTGCTGTCGTCAATACATGCACCATTCTCGTGAGTAATGGTAGTAGTGGTTGCAACTTTTTGTGATTCTTTCAATGGCTCTTGCTGCTGCTGCGTTTCTGATTGATGACAATCGCGGTGATGAACTCTGCCAATCTCTATTTCATGTTGCTGATGATGCTGAGAAGTTGATGGAAATTGACCAGTCATAGCTTCTTCATCTTCTCGAGGATCTGAAATCTGTTGATGGTAATTCATCTGTTGAGCATGTTGAGGTGGTGGAAGAATGTGATGATGAGGATGTGGCGGATAATTCCAATTCTGTTGCTGAGGCTGCAGATGCATTTGCGGTGAGCCCCCCTGATGATGATGAGCATGATGATAGTGTGTGTAGTAGTGAACTGGGTATGGACTGTAGGCGTCCTCTTGGTTGGCAGCAGGTGGCGGAAGTCCGCCATGATTATTGTCCATTTTGCAAAGAGGTGTCTAATCTGTCATCCTGCCTGTGACATTAGGAGAGTGAAAAGGAAGATAGAGATGGGAGAAGGGTCTCACCTCTCCGCGCGTCCCGTGAGAAACGAAGCCGATGAGGGAGAAAATTCTGAGAAGCCCCAGCTACTCCGCCGCACACGACCGACCATCAACCCGCACACAACGTGGTAAAAATGGTACAGTGATATTTCAAAAAAGACGGAGTAAAAGTGGAGTCGAAGAAGTAGCGAATAAACCGTTACAACTGTGTTGAATAAGTGTATCACTTCGATCCACCCATACTTCTGAAGTAGTTTCCTCTCCTGCTTCCTCTCCAGGTCACTGTTGACAACAATCGATTGGGGGCTTTTTTATCCGTCTATACCGATTCATCTTAACCCTGCTGCCGTAAATTCGTGCGCAAAGTCTGTGTGCTGACAACCCTCCTACTTTTCACACAAAAGCGGAATCATCAAACCGTAACACCCGAACCCTAATGATGCCGCCCTCCTACAGCAACTTGGAATCGGGCAGCCCTGTTTCCTTCAATGGAACAGCATCACGCCGAGTTTCTGCTTCCACCGCTGCTTCTCGTGGTAGATCTACATCCCCCACTAAGGCGATGGATGGAACCATCAACAAGACACGTAGACCGAATAGATTTAACGGCGTCATTGCCAATCCCCTGAGATTGATTGATAGAAGAAACAATCGAAGGGACGGCAATAAAGAGATCATGTGCCTGTCACTAATTCGATTTGTCCTGGCCCTTTTGATAACCATTTGGTTTGGCGCCATGGTCAAGTTGGTATTGAATCTCTCTAAATCTTCACCATCGAATTCGGCAGCAGAACAATCTGCAGCGTTGCAAGAGCTTGGCGAAAGATGGAAAGGCTTGCGTTTCGATAACGATGGCACTATTCATGGGGTGGAGGATCCCGAGGGCAGCGAAGAAACTATTGCTCAACCTGCCGCATCAATATTCGAACTGTCCTTATTTGGCAATACGTCCCCGAAGGACTTTAAACTTACCACGCCCCATGCTCCATCCTGTTCGGACCCGCTTGATGCCGACGCTGTATCTTTCACCTTAGTCTCCCAGTTGTCACATGATAGGATATGGATGGTACCGTATCATTGTAAGCGGTGGGGAAATAATCCCATGTCCATTGTCATTTTTTCAGATAAAGATGCTGCGGCTGTTAAGAAGAGATTGGTTAATGCGGGCTGCTCGGAAGAAAACTTGACTGTTCAAACGGTCAGTAGAACAAAGTATGATCCTCAGGGGAGCGATTATCCGGTCAATGTCCTCCGCAATCTTGCATTCTCCAAGGTGAAAACGTCACATCTAGTTTACGCTGATATTGACTTTTGGCCGAGTGAGAGTCTGCACTCCATTCTCAACATTCAAAGCGTGAAGGAGAGAATGGCATCGGATTCAAAGTTAGCTACTGTCGTCCCTGTCTTTCAACTGAACCGTCGCTGTAGTGGCTACAAAGATTGTCCTGAACAAAACATCCCATCTATGCCGAATCGCAAGGAGCGATTGATATCTTTAATCAAGAGGAGGGAGGCCAGTACGTTTGACCCCACAAACGAGGGGGGGCACGGTAGTACTAGATACATCTCTTGGAAACAACAAGAGATGGGATCTTTTTTTGATTTACCCTGCATCAGGAGTAATCGGTATGAACCATACTTGGTAGTACGATACTGTAGCGAGCTTCCCCCATTCCAGGAAGGCTTCTCTGGATATGGGAAAAACAAAATGACATGGGCCATGCAACTGCGGCGAAGTGGATACATGTTCTCTCAACTGGGTGAGGCCTTTCTTGTTCACTATCCACACTTGGACTCGAAATCGCGTATGGAATGGAATAAGAAACCACAGGAACTAGTAAATGTCCATAGCACACTGGTCGGTAATGTTCTCGAGGACAAAGGCGGCAGTATTGACCTCTCAGCTTTTAAACGTGCTCGTGTGGATGCTTTGTTTTTGGACTACAAGGATTGGTTGCGGGAGAATGTTGAGGACGTTTCTCGCGTGCCAATGTGTGATAACGCTTTGAATGATGATGTTCGCTTGTGGGTACACAGAGAAGATAGTGAATCTGGATCAGAAGACCTTGCAGGAAGGAATCAATACGATGATGTTGCCGGTGCCAATGAGGAGCTTGCAAGAGATACTGGCGAAGATATCGCGAATACTGAAGATGCTGGCGAAGATAGTGCTGAGTAGCTGTAAAGTCAGTACATTTATCTTGTGGAGGGAGGGAAAACATTGTTTAAAGTCATAGGTTTAATATATGAATGTGTGCTTCAAAATAGACGTCACTCCTACTTTTGCTTTAAGAGAACGCTACAGCGCTCCTTCTGTATAATGATCCCCTTCGTCCAACGTTGAAAGCCTTTCTCTTGCCTTTGAATGACTTCGAAATTTTTGCGTAATTGATATTCTCTCTGTGAAGGGGTTTCAAGCATGACGATTCTTCATCACCGTCGTCTCCACTCTCATCACTGGAATAGTCCACGAGTCGGGGGGGATTGATTTGCAGGCAAGATTGGACGTTGTTTCCACCACAAGAGTTCGTAAGTTGCATCTTGCTTCTGTTGGGACGGCGCATTTCCTTCATCTTAAGATAGTCGGCTATTATTCCAATAGTCTTTTCCTCAATGATCCCCAGATAGGGGAGAATGTTTTCAGTTGTCACTGCAATTTCGCCCTCTTGAGAGTCTACTTTGCAATCCAACCGAATCATGAGAAGCTACACAGGTTATTGTGAATGTGTTGATTGCGTTTCATGGCACTTGGATGATTTGAACTAAATTCGCTGTGTTTTAACTCACCTTGATCTCGTCCTTGACCCTATCCAGTGTCTTCTTGTGAGCGTCACACTTGGCTTCATACACGGCAGTTTGTTCTTCAGTTGTTTTGATTCTATTTTCAATTCTGAGTATTTCATCATTTTGTACCATGTTGTTTGCAGTGGCTTCTTCGTATCGCGCCTTCTCCTCTTGGAGTAACTGGATGTCATCCTCCAATCTCTCGATTTCACCTGCCTGCTCGTTGAGATAGCTGAACAAAGAGAAGTTCTGCTCTTCATTCGTAATGAACACTTTCACCAGCTCATCTACATCTGAAATCCCTGTCGCGACCGATATCTGATGAAAGGCGTCTTCAAAGTTTTCCATCCTCTCTTTCCTTTGTTGAGCGCACTCTTTCTCGGCATTAGCTATTTCAATCGCGCGTACTGCATCCTCTCGCTCGGTTTCTTTCCTCTCCTCTTCATCGGGATCGATCATTGCAGTCAATTGTTGTCGTGTGGAACCGAGAAGTTGTTCATTGACATTCTCCAGCTCATCGATCAATTCGCTCAGCTGCTCATGAAAGGCATCCTCCTCCTTGCGATTGGCCTGTTCGAGAGCTGCCATTTCAAGCTGCGCACTGTCACGCTGTTCGTATGCTTGATTGGATTGCTCAATGACTAATGCCATTTGCTTAGCTTGCTCTTTCAAGTCCTATCGGATAGGAGCAAACACGTGAGGGTGGATTTAGCATAGACATAGAATACCATAGGACCAGAAGCTATACGACATGAATACTTCACTCACATTTTCAAGCTTCTTGTAAACCTTCTCGAACGTCACTCTGTCTCCTCTGAGACAATCAATTTCCTTCCTCAAGATCTTGTTGCGTGACACGCACTTGTTAAACTTGACGAGTGCTTGATCGAGTCTGCTCTCAAGTAATCGACTTTGTTTCTCCAACAGCCGCGTGTTGTTAGCCGCTGCGTTCACGCCTCCGTTCTGCTTGTGTCGTTCCCAAATCTCATCACGTAACGTCGCAACATCCTTTTCTATGACAGCAGCCTTTGCCTTCTCTGTCTCCACGAGGCACGCATATTTATCTAATTCCTGATAAAGTTTATCCAGCTGAGACTGTTCAAAGGCATTGATTGGACGTGTCATGCTGCGAGTTTGTAATCTTGCCACATCAGCCTTGAGTGTCTCATTTTCTGCTCTCAGCTTGTTCAGAGTCGTCTGCTGTTTGCGTAGGACCTACGCTTGGAGAAGAGGTGATGGTGCGTGGGTTGTAAGGAAGACAAAGAAAAAATCGAGAAAGTTTGCCAAAAGTCTGTTCTCACCAATTCGCTTTCGTTTGCGAAGGTATTTCGATTGACTTGCATGTGTTTGTACTCATTTTGGAGCACTTGAAGGTCGTTTCCTCCTCCTCCATCCTTTCGTCTTTGATTTGCACTCATCTTATTCTGTGCGTGCTTTTATGGAGAGTTCAGCTTCATTCAAAGGCAGATCAAATGGATCGTCGTCTTTCGTGTCTGCTTTTAGGTATTTTCGATTTAGACAGAATACTTTTCTGAAATGGCGGGTCTTCTGGTATCCTAGGGTTCCCCAATTATTACAGTTTTGTACGATATTATCCACGCTTTCTTCTTCTTCTTCACCCGGTTTCGTCCACTGGGACTTGCTCGAATCTTTTTCTTCTTAAGCAGCTTTCGCCTCCGTGTAAGAATGCTGCTCCATACAAGACTTCAAGTGGTGCGGCAGGTTGCACGTATCGTCGCTGGACAATAACGCTTCCAGCTCCATCGGGTATCGACTTATTCCTCCTGCTTTTGCCCCTCTTGCTCATTAAGTAGGCCGCGTTCTCGTCATCCTTTGCGGGGATTGGAACCACGCCATCCTGTAGTACGTTTTCTAGCATGTTCTCGCGCAATCTACCCACAGTTGAAGAAGATTGCATTTTCTCCTTCATGTCGTCATGAGATACTTATTCGCATTCGAGCAAGTTTCTCAGTCCAGAAAAGATAGAGAAGATATCTAACCTGCTATCAGAAAGTTGTAGTTAGGGCAGTGGAAGCTCTGGACTGGTCCTAAGATTCGACAAATGAAATCTCTTGATGGCAAAGAGTTGATAAGCAATCATTTGTCACTCCCTTAAGGATTGGATGAAGGTGTACAGCTTGTCATGTTCATTCTTCACTACCACTACCTGACCTTAGAAGAAACGAACAAATTGTAGAGGGTGACAGCTGCTTCACGGCTACTTGGGGTGATGGTACGTTCAAGTGTACCACTCCTGAGTTTGTTCGGCAGTGTTTGGGTGTCGAGTATTACTATCGCAGCGGTTTCGCGGATACGATCATTGTTGCCATCCCATAGGAGACCAAATTGGAAGATCTTGTCGAGAGGAAAACGCAGACATAATGCGCGATGCATGTTGGGAAGACGTGTTGTCGATTATGCGGAGAGAACGAGAAATTTACTTCATATGACAGCTGTTGTCAGATGATGGATGTTCATAAACGGTGATGAAGACTGGAAGTGGTCCTTCCCGTTATTTGGAATCACCAGATATGTCGTTTGAAGTGAATTCGGCCAAGATATTCTATTTGATGCCGATCAGCTTCGAATCAGGTGTGTTACAGTCGTCGATACAAGCCGGCAGGACTTATCTACACCGGACACATGGTCAACATCCAAAACGAGGAGTCATTTTACAACAAAGTCAACTTTACATTGCGTGTTATTCTTGCTCTTCCTAATACTTCTATGACTCTTCAGGTGACTGAGGGTCATTGTCGTCATCGGTATCCTTCTCTTTCTTTTCGTCTTCACTGGAAGTTGATGAACTGTTATTGATTAAGACTTCTTCATCCTCCTTCTTGTCGATTACTCCCTCGGTTCCTGCTGTTGGTTGTGAACTATGGATTATTTCGGCATTGGTAAATGATTGGCTTTCACCTTCTTCACTGCTAATTGTTTTTCCACCCAACGCCCACTCCTGAAGGTTTCTCATGAAGTTAGATGGTGAATACGCCGCGGGAACAATAAGGTCTTCGTCATCTTCATCACTATAATAATACTCCTCGGCCAATTCGTCGACACTTTCTGTTATTGTCATCATGGGGTTGACAGCGTGTTTACTTCGTTGGCCGCTCATTGCTTGTGCCACAAGAGACGCTGTCGCTTTCTTCTTCTTCTTCACCCGGTTTCGTCCACTGGGACTTGCTCGAATCTTTTTCTTCTTAAGCAGCTTTCGCCTCCGTGTAAGAATGCTGCTCCATACAAGACTTCAAGTGGTGCGGCAGGTTGCACGTATCGTCGCTGGACAATAACGCTTCCAGCTCCATCGGGTATCGACTTATTCCTCCTGCTTTTGCCCCTCTTGCTCATTAAGTAGGCCGCGTTCTCGTCATCCTTTGCGGGGATTGGAACCACGCCATCCTGTAGTACGTTTTCTAGCATGTTCTCGCGCAATCTACCCACAGTTGAAGAAGATTGCATTTTCTCCTTCATGTCGTCATCAATAGCTTTCATAGTATTGACGCCGCGACTCGGACTGCAACTGTAATCACCGTGACTCTTGGCGTCGATGGGACCCATATCTAAGCCAGCTTTGTCGCGATTAGACTCATCGTAGGATTCCTTTAGGCCGATCTCTAAATCACGATCGTTGTAGTCGTTTGAGTCAAAAGACTCGGATCCAAAATATCCATCATCTTCCAGAGTTTCCATTGAAGTTGGAAAAGAGGCGTTTCTAACGCGATTGTGTTTAATCCATTTGGTCATGAACTGATATCTTGCCTTGGACTTGGACTCTGGGCTGAACAGTGTCTTCTCACCACTCCTTACCAATATTGCACCTTCTCCATACTTCATAAGCTCTTGTTTGAGATAGTTGCGTCTGAATTTGTAACTGGCATACATGTAGAAGCCACCTAGAAATACAACCAAGAACAAGCCTTCAAAGAATACTGCCATGGATTCTCTTCGTTCTGCTGTCGCACTCCCAACTCCAACAAAGGTAAGCGTGGATGCCTGGAGAGGAGCACGACCGTCGGGATAATCCAAATCAGTTCTTACTGTAACTTCTCGTGATCCACCAAGTAGAATGGTAGCATCATGTTCCAATGAGTCTTCATAGGTCATTTCATTCAGTATAAAATCCTTCCGGTCACTGCTGGCTTCATCCAAGACGTAAGTCAGATATTTGTATGGACCGTCGGGGGGAGCGAAAGCAGCTCGCAACATTAGCCTCAACTCATTGCTACCAATAACGGGACGATTCTGAATAACACCGGTACCATCGGAATCGCCATTCATTACTTCATTTGAGTTGGTGCCTTTCAGAATGGCCGCAGTTCCCGAGAAGCCAAAAGTCAGGGAGGCAAAAGTTTCCTCCTGGTTTTTGTTGTCTGAGTCTTCTATAAAATGAGTCTCCTCGTGAAAAAAGTTTACATCCAGCAAAGTAGCTCGTAAATCAATAGCGTGGACAGTATCCCAGCCCTTCTTGGCTCGATCAGTTGATTGAAGGGCATCGTAGGCAAAGAATGTCACAAAATCGGTAGTGTACTCAAGGACAAGATTGCGAATGGAGTCAGAAAGGGTGTTCTTGTCACCATTGGTGTTTATTTGTTGCAATGCATCTTTTACTGTAGAAAGCGACGACAACGGGTCTACAGCCACTTGTTCAGGTTTGGATGATGATGATGATGATGACGACATTTCATCTTCATACCAGCTTCCGCTACTTTGTTGGTTATTACCATTTGATGACTGATAAGTTCCAACCGACTCATAGTTTTGTGGTGGCTGATAAGCATTTGGGTTATCGTCAGTATTTGAAAACCAACCTTCACCATAATTGTTCGTTGACGGGTTAGAAGCATCTGCCTGGTCGTCATTATTAGTAGTAGTACCGCCGCTTGTCATCCAGCCTTCACCGGAATTTCCACTCAGTTTCCTCTTCCTTACATGTTCGAGGAGTTGTCGTAGATTCTTTTGTGTTTCTCCACCGGTGACAACTTTGGACAAATCAACCTCTAATTTGACATCAAACGGCGGTAGAGATGTGAGTTTATACTTGGATTCTTGCACTGCAGTTTTGCGTTGGAGTTGGTCATGAGATTGAGATAAACACAGCTGCAGCTGCGCGAGAATAACGAGTGCTGCCGTGAAGGACAAAGTATGTCTCCGACAACACGATTGCAATGATGAAACTACCACCAACATGGCTGAAACTTTTCTGCCTCCTTAGATGAGGTGCATAATAATATGATGTGTTATTATATCGTATCAACCCTCTGCTCCTCTTTGGCACCGCCGGTCCTCTACCTCTCCATCACTTCTCGCAAGATCGATACAAGGTCACAGTTACCATGGTATGGATCTAAGCCAAAGCACGAGCTGCTTGAAAATGAAAAGCAAATCAAAATGAATCATGTGTGTGTTCTTTTCTTGATCACAAGAAGGGAGGTCCGCGTTTCATCGGAAGCAAGTCGAGTCAAGAAAAAGAGGCTCGTGGAGTTCTTAAAAGAGCGCGCTCGCATCGATAAGATCGCTTCTCATTCTCGATCGACCACAAAAAACACTGACAGCATTATCAGCAGCTAGATCTCTAATAGAAAGAGAGAGTTATTACCGTCATCCGGCGATATTTTTGGCTCTGTCAAGGATACCCAATCTATTGAGATAGAATCAGTTCATTATTCATATCATTAATTCTTTGAGACACAATTCAAAATGGTGGCTCCCAACTTAAAGTCCAAGGACTATTATCAAATCCTCGGCTGCCCCCGCGATGCCGACGAATCCACACTCAAAAAGGCATACCGCAAGCTAGCCGTGAAGTGGCACCCTGACAAAAATCCAGATTCACAAGAGGCTACTGAAAACTTTCAGAAGGTGTCAGAGGCATATGCAACATTATCGGATCCAAAGAAACGACAAATGTATGACCAGTATGGAGAGGAGGGGGTTAAGGCTCATGAGGCTGGGGCAGATATGCCAGGAGGTGGAATGGGGGGATTTGGTGGATTTCCCGGTGGGGGAGGTATGGGAGGATCCCACCATATGAGCCCAGAAGAGGCACAACAATTCTTTGCACATGCATTTGGAGGTGCAGATCCATTTGGAGGGATGTTTGGAATGGGTGGCATGGGCGGCGGTGGGCCTGGTATTCGGTTTAGCTCCTCCATGGGTGGTGATCCATTCGGCGGAGGTATTGGTGGAGGAGATCCATTCTCTGCCTTTTTAGGTGGTGGAATGGGTGGCTCTATGCGAGGTTCTGGAATGGGTGGACATGGTATGAGAGGTCACTCTGGCATGGGAACGAGAGCACACTCCATGCCAGCTGTGGCAAAACAATATGATGTTATTCCGCAAGGAACAATTGTTTCCTTGAAAGGTTTAGTCAACAAGGCAAATTTAAACGGTGATCGGGGGGTTGTGAAGCAATACATTTCAAATTCAAAACGATATGTGGTAGCGTTAGAAGATTCAGATGAGACATTAAGCGTGAAGCCAGAGAACCTGTTGCAGCACGTTCATGTGCGGATACATGATATACAAAGTCAGCCAGAGTTAAATGGTCAGACAGGAACAGTCATTACCTGGTGTCCAGACAAAGGACGGTACAGCATATATGTTGCATCTATGAAAAAGTTTGTTAGTTTGAAGCCAGGCAATGTCGTGTTAGAAAATGGAACAGTGGCAAAGGTGACAGGAGTAGAGAGTAAACCAGAATTGAATGGCAAATGGGGAACAATAAAGAATTGGGTCAGTGAGAGCAACAAGTATGAAGTACAGCTATCAGCAAGTCAAATTATTCGATTGAAGGTTGAAAACATGATTCTGTGAGAAGAATTTTGAGTGAGAGTTTGTCTCTGGTATGAATTCTATCAGACAATAAGATGAGATGTAAATCTAACAGAATCAAGTGCGAAGAAATGTATTTAAGCAGCACACAAACTACACGGTACTAACTCTGCTTATCCATGACATCATGAAACTAGCTTCCACGTGTAGGTACTGTACGTCACCCGCATGTCACAACTTTTTTTACTTTTTTCTTGTGTTAGTGCTGATGAAAAAATGAACATGAAACATCATTGAGTCTAAGTATCGTACCATGAAGACATATTGGCATACTGCAGCCCTTGCGGCAATATCCATCGCCCTCTTGTCGCAGAGCGGAGCGTTTGCATTTCAGACGACTCGTCACCAACCTTTTTCTGCATCATGCTCTTCATCACGATGCAGCAGACCTGTGCATAGATTGCTTGCCGGCAGTGATGGCAGCAACGACAAATCAGATGATGATTGTTGCCCACCCATCGACGAAAATGGTCCTGAAATTCTTCAGCCATTCATCCCTGCAATGGACCCTAAATACTCTGTCCGTGGTCCTGTGGGAGAAGGCAAATTCATCATTTCTCGAACTGGTCCACCCACTGCCGAGGAAATGTCAAATGAACAAATGCTCAAAATTGTCAAAATCGAATGCACAGATTTGGAAGTGAATACGCTTGTTTGGAAATGTCTTGGATATCGTTTCAATGAAGAAGAAGAGAAATGGGAGCCTACTGAAGTCTTTCCTAATTGGAAGGAAAGATTCCCAGACCCACCTGACTTTATTGGAATGCAACGAGTTTATTCGAGAGAAGTCGATCAGCCAAGTTTAAGATCAAATCAAGCTCTCGTGAGAAGTATTCCACCAGACAATAAACAAAGCTTGAAGGCTCAATTGAAGCCTATTGGGTGGAAGGGTTACAATGTAAGCTTGACTTGTTGTTTGTGTTTGATCACATCTTGAAAAATTAATAATTGCCCACATATCTCATCCCTTCTGTTACTAAACTCATGGCATGACTACAGTACAAAGAACTGACCCCAAACAAAACACGACGAGCTCAGTGTGCAAATTGGATTGTATTCTTTAGAGAAGAGCTGTTTGGCTACACTGTTGAGGAATTGCGTGAAAGACGTCGTTTGAAGAAGGAGGCAGAAGCAACAGCTGAAGCAAAAATGAGAGAAGAGGGGAAAGAAGTTGATACCTGGAAGCCTCCAGTGAAAGAAGTGTTCTAAAAGATAAATAATGGGATGATAATGATTTGCTAGAGATGTAATCGCTAATAGGTTGCCTCAGCTCATGATTACAATTGTACCACCTCCTTATTTCTCAGGGGAAGGCTACAAATAAAATCAAACTTGGAGGCAGAGAGGAGAGATACAAATAGGCTACAGATCTACTAACTTGGGTCCAACTCATAGGCTTGCTCATGCTCATTATTTTTTATGGTACCATCATAGTCGTCCCAGGACGATTTTTGACGTCGTCCTGGGACGCGTGCCATGGGCCCCGGACAAGAGAGAGAGGGAGAGAGGATGAGAGCAGTGGGAAAAGAGAAAAGCCTGTCGTCGCGAAAAACGTGACTTGTCCTGCCCTCTGCGAACCCTTCTGCCAGCACGCTAAAAAACCAACGCCAAATAACCACACTAATCATAAAAAATCAGACACAATCACACAAAAATACCATAATTCTTACTCGCCATCATCAAAATGCACGTGGCTAGCTACATTGGCGAAGCTGATGTCTTTTGGCACGCATAGCCTGTGTGGCGAAGGTGGCGTACCAGAGTAGTTTGAAGGAGGTAGAGGATCCTCAATTGAGCGAATAGAAGTAAGGCTCGTTGAGGTGACGATTGGACGTAAAAAATAAATATAATATCTTGCGCAGCCGGCAAACATCCAAGCATGGCGTCTTCTGCGATCCCGGCTACAATAGATACACCATTTCAAGATAGTGGACAAAGCAGTCGGCATAGTAGCCGTTCGCCCCGCAGAACTAGCAACATGGTCTCCAGAGGCAGTGCGAACTCACTCAACGAGCAGGCGGGGGCGGGACCAGTATCTTTGCCACCGTTGCATCCAAAACAGTCAAATAATGCGACGTCTTTGTCATCATTTCTCCGAACGCGTACAAGCTCAGACTATGACAATGATTCAGTGTCAGTAATATCCACTGGCAGCAGTGTCGTACCAGTTGATGTTGGTCAACACGGCTTCATCACATATAATGATGACGCATCATCCACAGGGAGTTTGGTTCTTGGGTATGAACAGGGCAGAGATGTCCCCCCTGCCGCGTACGATTTGCCGGCAGCAATTTTCAACGTCTACAATCCAAACAATATAGGCGATGACAGACTGATTGGTGAAGGTCTCGTGCCAAACAGATACAGTTTCAACAGTTTATCTGTGAAGACTCCGCAGTCCCAGCGATCGGAGACTGATAGCGTACTTCTACCTTATCACGTTCGGACGAAACTTAATGCTTCACAAAACACAACGAATTATTCTGAATCTGAGTCAGCAATCACACAATTAGATGTGAAAGCTCCTTTACAAAGTACTGGATATGGATCTATTGAGGCAGGATCAGGTTTGGCTCCCCCTGTTGGGTACTACCAGAATGACGATGGAGGGCAACAACTACAACAGCAACAAAATATAGCGTTTGATCCTTCTGTCGGTTCTTATAACAACCCATATCATTCACTGCCATTGTGTGCTCCGTATGAAGAGCCCTGCGTACAATACAATGGGCAAAATGCGTCTGTTTTCGCGCATTCTCATCAAACACAAAGCAGCAACGGCATTGTATACGTATCAATGCTGATAGCATTGATCCTCTTTATTGTTGCTGTTTACGCACTCTTCTACATAATGAAAACGATGCATTAAATCATCGATAAGCAGGATAGATTCATTCAGTGTTGGAACAAGTCCCATGCAGTCAGTCCTCGTGATTTCATTATGATTGAAAGAGGTAGATAGAAATATAAATTGTACAGTAGCGAGCAAAGTTTAAGCTTAATGGTATTGTAGCTTTTACAGGATATCGAGTTTACATCTATCAAATAAATGATCAACTGTATTTATAGACCTCGAGGCGAGGAAATATCAACGACTCTAGATAGACTTGCATCGTACTTATATTACAAGTTGTTCTTTTGCTACCAGATACTTACGTTGTTCGAAGACACGTTTACTCTACTATTTCTTGGTAACGTGCCTAGAGAATTGAACTGTCACAGCGAGATGAGCGTGGATGAAACAACTAACAACGCTGTATGTGTATTAATATGTGTTGAAAATCATCGTTATTGTCTACCCATTTCCCCATCATCTTAATAGCTGTTGTGGAAGAACAGTAATTAAAGGCTGCTATGTTCCTGACGAAACAACAACAAAATACAGTCCAAAATGTCCCGCGCAGCTGAAACCCTGGTTAACATTCCGCTTACAACACTTTGCATCATGAGCGCTTGCTGCCTAGTCTATTCATATCAGTTCCTTTTGGATCCTGCGATCCACCACTATACCATGTGCCCACGCCTTGTAATTTACATGTCAGAGTACTACAGATTCATATCAAGTTCATTATTTCACGGCAGCATCATGCACATTGGCATGAATATGATGAGTACAATGGCCATCGGGAGCTCTCTTGAAAGGCGTATTGGAACGCTTTCCATGGCAATAACAATTCTTTGGGGGGTACAACTCACTTCTTCTTTATATACCTTCATTTCCTGGCTACTATACATGACTTTTGGGTATGAACACTTGATGCTTCAGCACAGTGTTGGCTTTAGCGGGGTAATTTTTCAGCTGGCAGTTTTAGAAGCGAATTTGAGCCCAGATCGAACTAGAAGCGTTTTTGGTTTTATCAATGTATCATCAAAAATATATCCTTGGGCCTTGCTTGTCATATTACAATTCATCATGCCGCAGATATCTTTTCTTGGTCACTTGTCGGGGATTTTAATAGGGACAATGCAGTTTCATGGTTGTTTAAATATTGTCTTTCCGTCAGATGAGTATTTGAAGGAAAGTGAACAGAAGCCTCGACTTGCATTTCTGGTAAGGCAGCCAGGCTTTGTCAGTATGCCAGAGGCTGGTTCAGGTCTTGGTCGAAGAAGAGAAGGCTCTGCATCTGCAGGATTTTTTGCGGAAGTCGGAGGACCAATCGCTCTGTTTGTGAGAAATATTTGCGAGACATTGAAGGTAATAATATTTGGTAGAGGAAGCGGCTCGAACCAGAACATTCAAATGAGTAGTTTGGGAGCAGCATGGGGAAGCGATTCCGTAAGAGATGAGGAGGGATGGAACGGACTTCCAACTATTGATGAAGAGAGAGAAAGACTGACGTAGATTTCTATTAGCCACTACATATTTCTTCTTTGTTACCTACCTCACCATGCCGAGATAAACTAAATACATTTCAATATTCGGCATGTTTGTTGTTCTATTACACTTGAACGTCAATTACTTTATACTGAAGAATTGCTTGCGTCCATCAAATGTATTAAACGATTCCCATTGCAGATCCATGAGAAGGCAAAACAAGCGGTGTTGCGTTTTTCACAGCAAGATAATAGTACCAGAAGAAGTCAAGCATGAGAACCAACTGCATGAATTGCGAAAATAATGCGAGATATCCCGGAAGTTTTGATCCAGCGCTTGTGGCAAGTTCATGGTAGCTGTAAATCCAAAACATGAATTCCATGATTCGGCCAAATCCTAACGCCGCAACAAAGTGAGCCGTGAGGAGTTCCACTACTCCAGAAGTTTGTTTCTGGAACATAAATAATTGAGGCACCAAGGCCACTGATTCCAAATACATGGCATATGTCCATGCAACATCACTGAGAAAGTCACTGTTGAGGTTGGGGTGGACAAATAACGCAAGAATCATCACTGGAGCGGCAAGGTAAACTGCCCCGTATCCCGGAGGCACATTCATTTCCCCAAATTTGTCCTGATCCGGCTGGTAGGTGTGTTTGAATAAGCCCAAGCAGCCATACATTGCGCTAACAGATAGCAAAAGAGACGTCCCCTCAATGATGTGATAAAGCCAATCACCAGATTTGTCATAGGGGAGATATCCCTCGTGACGAATGATGGAAGTAAGGCGGAAGAAAAAGACCAGTGCGTACAATTGCAATGACTTCGCTGAAACACCCGTCGCCCGCTTACTCATGAAAATTTTTGCATTGAGAATGCCAAACCCAAACATACGTGACATGGCTCCATACGTCATGAGAAATGAGAAGTCACCCCCCGATAGTGTGAAGTACACAAATAATGAGGCTGTGAAAAATCCTGCCCACATGTAAACGTTTTTGTTCAGTGCTGCTAATGCCATGCTTTTCTTTGCCCCCTTTTTGCCGCTGGAGTCATCCTATACACAGAGAGATGTAAAAGAGTAAAGATATTAGTGAGTGAATAAAAAATGACTTTCTTTGAAGGAACAAAAAAATATCTCGCCCAATATTTTCTACGCGATGCAGCAAGCACGCACCTCCTGATAACCAAAATTCTCATTTGCACCAACAGCCTGACTATATACCGGCTGTTGTCCATATCCTCCTGGAGCAGGTGCCGAATATTGTCCTCCGCCATATCCAGGCGCTCCCCCTCCGTATCCCTGGCCGCCATAACCGGGCGCCGCTCCTCCGTAGCCTCCTCCACCTGGTGCTCCGTAGCCCGCTGGTCCACCCCCTCCACCATATCTTGAATAGGGTCCTTCTGATGACATTTTCTATTTGCTGATTGGTCGTTGCTTTTGGTCTTTGTTCTCGTTTTATTTGTGAGCTGTTCTGCCGCACTACCGACGTCTTGATCTTGGATCAAGAGCAAGAGATAAATCGATGTGAATCTTGAGCGATCGAGGCGAGGGTGATGAATGAGGTGGACAAAAAAAGCGATCGCGTCGTTGAACTCTCATCTCTTGGATTATTGATTTAACGATTTTGTCTCACTGTCACGTGTACTGTCACGGATTGTGTGCAAAAAAAACGAACAAATCATACCACGATGTTTAGGTCGCACGCGGCAACTCCACGACAATATACCCACCTAACAAAGAAAGATTGGGCTTGGCCAATTAATTTGCTAAATGGGTGCTCTGAGGCTAACTGCCAACTGCACTCCAATGATGCGGACCTTACGAATACGATTCGTCATCACTCTATCTTGTCAATTGTCAACTTCGGCCATCGCCATCGTCTTAAGATTCGATAGTAGATGACTATGCACCATACGCAGTACTACAATACGTTGTCAATGTGTACAGTGTCTACAGCGGCAAGGATGAAATAAGGAAGGCATTCGAAGAAATCTTTGAGATGCACGAGGGAGGATCTTCGACCTTTCAGCTTTTGAACATGCTGTTGTGAACATGGAGTCTCACTTATGGGAATGGCGTATGGATTGCAAGCATTCTGGGGAGGTTTTTCCTCAATCGAATCATGATCGAATGACACGTTCCATTTTAATGAGAATGGGAAAATTGAGTCACAAATGTTTGTGTGTACCATCGTTCCGAAGTAGAACAGACTAACTACCATTTACTCTCTCACTGCCTGTATTCCTGTTCCTGTATCGTCCCCACGGCTTGTAAACGTGTTCATTTATCTGCATATGTAGTAGCATTGTACCAATCCTTGCCTCGTCACACTCATCTCGCTGCCTCATCACAGGCTTCAATCAACAGCTAGAGAGAGATGAGTCAAAGAAAGTTGCGCTGATGATTGATATGAATTTACACATTTATGATTATGAACTATCTCTATCTGCCTTGCATTTCCAAAACACAATCAGCTTGAGAGAGTGAGCCTAAAACCGTTGCGCTGGAGTCAAATGTCCTATCTCTAAAGATAAACAAGTGTGATTGGCTCTCTCTGCCATCTAGTAGACAGGAGGAGGAATGTATTCCCACTTCTCTGTTTCGGAGTTACGCTCCCACTTACCCCTCTTTCTTCCTCCCTTCGGGATCCACGCCTCGTCATCGTCCGCGCCTCCAAACTTCTTGCGTTTGCGGGGTTTCGACACGCTCTTCTTCTTTGTCTCCTCTTTATCCACGACATTCGTGCTCTCTGGGAGTTCACCTGGTCCTCTGACGAATAGTTGAGGAAGGCTTTGCCATGACATGATGACCTCGTATATACGAGACAGAGACTCCACATCCTTGGGCACTTTTTCTCTCTTGCGCGTGAGAGGGTTCCACTTGCCAAACTTCCTGTCGTGGTATGACAAAGACTCTTGGTCCATATCCATGTCAGGCGCTACTTCCTTGCCGAAATTATTGAAGCCTATCCTTTGTTGAAGCATCTCCAGCAGGTAAGGCATTATCTCGAGCGGAACGTTGTCGAAACTTTTGGGGTTGTACAACTCCTTGTTCACTTCGTTCAGTGCAAGAACGACTTTCAACCGAATCTTCTTGCCTTCGCTTGTTTCAAGAGCATTGATCTGTGGTCACATTGCATTGAGAAAGAAATCGTGATTAGTTTGAAGCACTTTTGTACAAATACAGAAGAGAGACGGTAACCACGCGAACAACCCACCAAGCGAACGGTCTCCTCGAACGTATCTCCCTGATTTCTTCCCGACATCTTCAATGCACAAGTGTGATTACTACTTGCGATCGACTTGAAACTCGTCGTATCCAACAATGCTTCTTTCACAATCACAAACCTCCCGCCTTCTCTCCGTGGGATAGTCGTCCTACCTCCGTGCCACGAAAATTGATGCCTCTCCTCTCGGACTGTCCTCAAGGACTTGTTACCGCTAAGGTCAAAATTGACAAGTGCGGAATTGTTGCCCAGCAAGTCGACCACCAGAGGTGCGACATCGTCGTTCAGCCAATTACAGCTTAGGTCCAAGTGCTTCAGCGACGTGTTTCCCTTCAGCACTGGAAGCAGCACATTTGCTCCTTTCGTAGTCAATCGATTATGGGTCATTATGAGAGAAACCAAATTACAGTCTGCTTCTAGAAACTTTGCCATCGCCTTGGCACCTGTGACAGGGAGGCTATTGTAGCTGAGGTCTAGATGAGTCAAATTGCTCAAACCTTTGGTGATCTTCATGGTATTGCGAATGATTCCTGGAAGTTGAAGATTATTAGAACGAAGAGAAAACTTCTCAATCGTATTGTTCTTCTTCACAAGTGCATTGGTCAATAGCTTCTTGTTGCTATTATCTACATCTGCTCCAATCAGCGAAAATGAAGTCAACGAATTCTTCCTTCCAATGAACTTGGCAACCATTTCCACACACTTTGAATCAAAGTCTTCGTGACCAATTTCCAGACTTTCGCAAGTCTTACAGGCATCCAGTATCTTGTCCAGAACATCAATATTTTCGCTGCCACCGAGACTAACATTTGCCAAATTCAAATTGCATAGGACAGGATGTTTCTTGATAGCTTTTGCAAGAGCTTTAGCAGAGTCAGCGTACGAAATGTTGTTTCGGGAAAGATTCAGCGTGGTAATAGTCTTATTCCCGGCAAGGAATTTCGTCAGAGCAGAGATGTCATCTTCCGATAGGCTACAGTTGGACAATTCTAACGTTGTCATGCGGCCGTGGACTTTGCTAAACGTTTCTACAACGGAAAGGATGCTGTTTTCTAACCAGGGTGATGGGGGCAAGTGATGGTTGGTAATTTTGAGTGATTCCATAGCAGGATTTTGCTTGATACTTTCTGCGAAGTAATCGTAACATGGCAACATCTCCGCGTCTTATTATTCAGGCAGAAGAAGTCAGCAAATTATTGAATGTGAATGATATCATGACAAGAAATATGTCAACTTTCACTTACGATATGGAACTTGAGTCAGCTTTGTCTTGCGTCGAAATTTGGGCTGTACTATGATAATGTGCTTATCTTGTTTGGCAACCAAAGATTTCTGCCCTCTTGAGAGAATAGTTCCTACCTCCCACCTCAATTGAAGCCTGCCCCAATAATTGCAAACAAATATGTTACTACCTTCAACACTTTGGAAAGTGTGATCGCGAGAAGTCCAATGACTGCGTTTGTACACGGTAGGTCTGGCAGTGCCAGTGCTATCTTCTACTTCACAATCAGACAACACTTCTTCATCATCGGAAGATGCAACTGATTCATCATCTGATGAGGCGTACTCATCTTCTTCATCGAAGTTTTCCTCGTCAGATTCACCTGCTGGCTGACGCCTCCTGTGAAGAGTCAAGAAAAAAAGTTGAATGCGAAAAGATGCCGTGAGACTAGCCATTTGACACTAAAACATGGCAAACATTGTCTTTTCCGAAGTTTTATTTCATCTACCTGCAATTCCTCTGGCCGCTGACATTCCTCGCGCTTGTGGCCTTCTTCTTCCTCCTCTCGGCAATGGCGGCGTTCTTTGCCTCCGTGTACACCGATATCACTTGCTTCCGTTCACGTTCGGGACGGCGAGGTTCATCTGTAGGCTGTGTGTCGTCATTCATTGTTGAGTCTCAAGAATGGGAGAAGAAATGATGCTGTGTAGTGATGTTACTGATAATAACGATAAAATGTTGAAGCCGTTGACACTCTTGCTCTTGCGCAGATGTTGATTTTTTGCTCCGATGGAAAACGATGATAAATGACAAGCAGCGGCAGACGATTCAGTTCTGCCTACGCTTCCCTTCCTCCTATGACCAAAATAAATCTCTGCTCCGGGCTGGGCTGGGCTGGGCTTGGCTGGATGTCTTTAGTACTGCTTCTTCCTGGAGCGGACAATGCAAAAAATGATTAGTAGTATGGGTGTGCCAAAAAAAAACCAAGTTCTAAGCCCGAGCAAGACCAAAGCAAAAAGCAACCCACCTCAAAAAAGACAAAATGTTTACCCCTTCTTATTATTTTTTGTATTTACCTACTATCCTTTTGGATAAGGGAAACGACTTTACAAAGGGGCACCACCCCCCCACCGCCCGCCGGCCGCCCAAGCAAATTGGAAATCAAGTTCATCAAAGCGCAAAACAGCGCCACTCAACTCCTGTCCGACTCACGCCCTTGCTTTGATTGACTCTTCTTGCCCTACTTGAGAACCCAAAACAATTTGCAAAGAACATATCGACAAACATGTCTGATAAAGAAGGAAATGATTCTGGAGAAAGTCCCTATGCTAGTCCAGCTCAGCGGACTGCATATGAGAAGGGACGGGACACATGGGGCGATATCTGCCGCAGATGTAATCAAAGGGGTCACTGGCAGAGTGAGTGCCCTCAAAGGTGGCGTGGTAATAACATGAGGTGCATAGAATGTGGATCAGGAGATCACTCGATGCAGAACTGTCCAATTTATATGGAGCACCAGGCACTTAGGCAAAGGGAAGAGGCAGCAAGAGCAGTAATGGAAGATGTGGAGGGAAATGTGGATAACGAAGAAGAAGAGGATAATGAGAGTGGTGACAATGGTGGCGAAGCCGATGACGAAGAGAACTAACCAAAGCAGGAACATTTGGTAGAAGAAGAATGACGCGATGAAAGATTTTCGTGAGATAAGTATACACGTAGTGAGCAGAGCGAGAGAAAAGAAACCTGAATATCGTATCATCTCAGCTCGGTGCGGAGAAAAGGTAGAATGAAAACATAACCGTGACGGCTTGAGACATTCTAAAACATAGCAATGTTATTCAATTTGTAAGATTCCATTTCGAAAGAAAAACAATTGTATTCATTTTAGTTCTTTTGACGTTTGTGCATAATGAATAATCCCTACAGACAACCTCACAGTATGAACTTCGATCCTTGTTCCTGATTCTTCTCTAAACGTTGACACATCTCTCACCCCATTAATATAGATACGTGCACACCTAAAGCTCACGATAAATGGTGTTGTGTTTTCGTGTTGTAGATATGAAAAATCGATCAGACACTAACTGTTTACTCGTCCTTCTTATCATCATCCGATTTGTTCAAACTACTGGCGACAGCAGCAGCAACCTCCTTGGCAGCACCGGATGCCTCCACTGCCACCTTCCCCACGGAAGTCTTGGCATCCTTCAATGCCGCATCAATCTTCGATTCATTCTTTTTTAGAAAGTCTTTCAAGAAGTTGTCATACAAAAACTTGGCCCCTCGGGTCTGAGGCATCATGGCCCAAAGGAGGAATGCCACTTTAAACGAGTAGTAAAATGGGATCCAGTAAAGGAGTACATCGACAAATACCTCAATGATAGAAAAGAATGAGAAGACCACCCAGTAGATGAGCCATTGAGTCACCTCGCTGCTAACCCGGTTTTCCAGGGCTTGGAATGACTTAAATGCGGGGTAAAGGAAACCAATGACATTGCATAATACTCCAGCGCCGATGCCGAAAAAGATGAGGAAGAAAAGAGATACTACACCACCTACGACGACATATTCTTTTGGTACACTCGTTTGCTCCTTTTATCGCACACATAATACAAGTGAAGAGGTAAGAGAGATGAGAATTCGGGGAAACATGAGAACTCTGTGCCGCTCCCCTGAAATGACCGCGGAGAAAGAGATAACAGACTAGTGAACTCACCTCGAGCTTCTGGAGAGCTGGAATATCGTCCAGCCTTGTTCTGATTTGTGCTAGTTGCGAGTGTATGGCGTCCATGATTGATTGTAAGTTGAGGGTTGCAAGTTGCTAAGATCCGCTAGCTGACTTGGCTTGGTTGTTGTCGGGCCGCATGCACGCGATGATTTTTCAAAAAGTTCTGGATGTCGGGGCTTCGCCAATCGCCAACTCGTTTTACCGGGAGTTTAGCCCACCATGAAAACAATTCGCTTGGTATCTTTAAAAAAAGTAGGTATCATCTCTAATCTCGATCCATGGGAGTTTCTACTACTTTGATACCACAAATAGATCGGCACTGCCCCTGCCAGCTGCAAGATGATGAGATCTTCTCTCCTGCTAGCGGCAGCTTTAGCGGCAACAGCCCCACTCTCCTGGGGATTCGCTCCTCCAATAAGCAGCAGCAACATACCGTATCATACCGCACTACACTCGGTGCCTACTTCATTGGACACACTCACATCTGGACTAGCCTCCATCGCCCGTATCAAACATGGTGTCTCCATTGACTCTAAAGGGATATCCATGAATGGACCTGGAGCCAAGTTCCTCCCCAAGATAAAGAAATTATACGATATTGAGAATTCAAGAGAGTGTCGGAGAGTTCGTGAGCGTATTACCGAGCTTGATCTTGTGGTGGAAAATGTCATCGCGGCTTGTTACAATTCTCGAGCGGTACAGGAATCGACGGGATCAATCACTGTTCCCACATTGGTGGCGGAGAGGAAGGATGAGGAAATTGTCTTGAAAGGATCGGAAAGTATTTTGGCTTTTTTGGATAATGAGTTTACGTTGAAACAAAAGGATGTTACAAACGAAGCACAAGATGAGGAAGATGTAACGGGAGACCTACTAAGCAAAGTAGATGAGGTTTTGTCCTTTGCTCCTGGAATACTTCGGGCAGGCAGAGGTTCAACAGTTTGCTCCGCAGCATCTTCTTCTCTTGCTGTACCTAGACCGCAAAAGCCATTAGTTCTGTATTCTTATGAAGGAAACCAATTTTGTCGCCTTGTGCGTGAGGTTCTGACAGAGCTAGATATAGTGTACGAATTGAGGACGGCAGGAAAAGGTTCGCAACGTCGTCAGGAACTCGCATCTATAACTGGTGGGTCCAGCCAGTGCCCGTATTTGATCGATCCAAACACTGGAATCAAAATGCCTGAATCTAAAGATATCATCAAGTATCTTTACAAAACATATGCTGATTTCGTACCTCCAAGCGAGCTCTTGAAATCGGTGTCGGATGTGGTAACACCTCTCTTAAAGCCAGTGTATAAGACAATCGCTCCCTTGCAGGCCGGATCAAGCAGGGAGAACGAATTCGAGTATAAAAGCGAACTCGCTGAAGCTAAAGCGAAGATCTTTGAAGAGATTGCATCGGCACCTGTCGTAATTTGTGAGTATGTCTCTATTCTCACTTTTGTTGAGCTGCGTAAGAACAAAACATTGTGCACTAACTTTTGTTCCTTTGCTATCTCATGGTCGCCATCAGACACGTACACGCTGTCTCCTTTTTGTACTGAGGCAACAGCATTGTTGGATAGCGCAGGGGTCCGCTACAAAGAAGTGAGCCTGGGGAAGGAATGGATACCTGGTTTAATTGAGGATCCGATGAAAAGAGCCGCCCTGCTGGATATGACTGGATCAAGCTCGCTTCCAAACATATTCATTGGCGGCAATAGTATCGGTGGCCTGTTTTCGGGGAATCCAGGCCTCCTCGCTTCACTGGAGGCAGGAAAGCTGAAAGCGATGGTTGAAGATGCAAAGGGAATGGGAATCAATGTTGCCGATGAAATGTATTAAATATTTAAGTACTAATGTATCCGAGTTGAAAATTACCAATCAAAAATAGGATATCGTCGTAGTTGTCTTCTATCAATCCGTCATATCACTCAGTTGTTAGATTTCACTAGCGCTTTGACCTGTGCGTCGAACACTAACGTCAGAAGCGTGTGGGCCGACAGATTGCTTTGCTCCAGGATTTGACTCAAAGCTTCAGGTGACAATGGACTGAGTGATGTGCCATTTTGGACAAGCTGCGCTGTGTCGACACCAAACGCTGAGAGCATTTTATTGCGCCAGTTCTCGTCATTCCAAATATTGAACGTTTGCAGCGTCTGAGCAATACATCTGTTGGTCACTGCTTCCTTGGTGGTTGCACCTGTATCTCCGTTCGTGGACGCGGCGGTTTCATCCACAGCTGAAGCAGGGGCGGCGGACGTAGCAGGCAGTTGGGCTGAAGGCAATGTAGGACTTATTCCGGGTGCTTTTGCAACCAAACAACGTCCTCCAAACTTTGATTCGACCTTTCGCTCGACGCGTTCCAGAAATGAGAGTGATTCCCGTCGGTAGAGGTGGGCGCTATTCAACTTGTGATGATCCATGATCAGTGGAATGATAGAGGGAGCGAGATCGTCACTGATCTCTTTCCATCCACCGTCTGACACGGCTTTCACTAAGAAACGCCCCGGTGGACTCAATGACTTCAGTGCAACTGAGAAGCATTCAGGGACCTCTGAAAAGTCAACACTGCACATTGAAACAGCGTTGAAAAACTGAACATTACCCATGTGCGAGTGATGCCCAGCCACCAACAGAACGTCGTTGATATGTGGAATGCACTGGTCAGGTTTCTCGGTTGTTTCCGATTCCTGGTCGGTTTCCGTTTCATTCGCCGCCATTGCGTTTTTGTTATCCATGCGTAGCTTCGATTTTCTGCGCTGTTCTGCTCGGGCGGCAACTGGGGTCAGAACCGTTGGAAATTCACTCTCAGGACCACCCGCTCCTCTCCAACCAAGGAACTTCCTCGCATACAGCATGACGCTCCCTTCTGACGTAAAGTAGTCCTCGCCTTCGATGCCACCACTCAAGATATCGGGCTTCTTTTGACCTTTTAAGCTCGGATGCAAGTAAATGAAATCACACAATGACGATGCTGGCAAAAATGACCAGCCATCGTTCCTCATGAAACGCCACATATCAGGCCATGGCATGTCTGGATCCGGGGCATGTTTCGCGCGATGATGCTGCTTGCGACGAATTGGCTCCATTGGCTCGATTGGCTTCTGGCTGCTATCACTGAATGAACTGGAATTTTCATCAACAGTAGTGTCGTCTTTGGGCAGTCCACGAGCTTGCGTCGTATTGTCACTGGATGAACTGCTATCACTCGCAACCGACGCTGCATAATGACCTGAAGTATCACTAACAAGAGGTAGATCTTCGGTTTGCGTTCCGATTGTTCTCATGGGGACACGAACTGGATAGATGTCGTCTTCATCTTCGTCTTCTGAAGAAGCGTAATTGACGGAGGCACGTTTGGCCTCTTGGTCGTGGCGATAACATTTTCCACGAGCGAAGACAGGCTTTCCACAACCCTGGTGTTTGCAGCCCTTCTTTGCTGGACTTTTCCCGTTCTTTTCAGCCTTCCAATTCGACATTTGGTTGGCCATTCCAGTCAGCAATTCAGTCTCAGCGGAGGCGGTAATAGTATAGGACTGCATCTTCTCATCTGACTCATCATCTGAGACATCATTCACCTGATCGTTGTATTGATAATCCTTCCAGTCACTAAAAGTGTCCATACGAAGGTAGAGGCATCGCATGATTTCTTGAAGTAGCACGAAAGAGAAAGAAATTTCATAAGTTATCGTGGGGGTCTAGTTCTCGAATAGCAAGAATCACAATAAAACTTACTTCTCGCCGCCTTGTCGTGGTCGATGATTTCGCCTCTGCCATTCAAGAAGCTGCCACCACTTTTACTGATTTTCTCCTGCAATTTCTTGAAGATTTCACCGCCAAGCTGTCTCGGCAATCCGGTTGCAGGTTTGTGACCTAGCATCTTGTAATGGTAAAACATCAATTCTTTATAACTGGGATTCGACACATCTACCATGATGTCTTTTCCGAATGATCCAAATATGTTGCCGTAAAGTTGATCAATAGATGGGGGTGCCCCTCGCACGTAACCACTTTTGTTAATCTGAAGCAGTGATTGGACATTCATATCTTTTTCCAGCGCATCGTGAGTAAAGGTCTTCTTTTCTGTCCTCCTGAATTTGAACTTCCTTAGCGTCTGTTTTTGGGACAAGCAAGAGAAGTAAACGTGTTAGTAAAGTTGATGTGTGGAGGTACAATGCAAACAGTTGCATTACAATCTCACATTTCTGAAGTTGAGCAAGCTTCCAGGAGTAAAGAAAGTTGGCAATAACTCATGTTCCAATCGTGCTTCATCATGAATAGTGATGCCATCAGGTAGAAGCTCGATAATTTTTCGATTTTTCCGATCAAGGAGCTCTGCCAGCGCAAAGATGAACCTTGGAACAGCTGAATTCGATTCTTTGAGTGGATCCACATCAACGACACTAGTAATGGTTGCAGCTTCCTTGGTAGCGCCCTTCTTAGTGATGACAATTCCATCTGTCGGGGAAGGAGTTCTGCGCAATACAACCTCACTTGGATGAATCAATCCAACGTACCCGCCCTTGTCGATTCCCAGCGTGGGTTTGTCAGGTTGCATGTTGCTAGATGGGTAGTCGGGATGATACATACGAAGTGCCATCAACTTAATCATGCGGACTTCGTCGGGCTCAGCAATCCGATTGAAAATATTGATAATATCTTCCCTAGTTGCAAATTCATCGTCAGAAAAGCCTCTAATCTCCGAGTAATCCAATTTGCAGTACTTTTCCTCCTGATCAATCGACTTGGCGAGCCAAACCTGCATCGAGGAAGGTGAAATTGTATTGGTCGCCTTCCAAAGAGTGTGTTCATCCAAGTCTTCCTTCTTCAGAAACGAAATTGTGTAGAATTTTGACAGGTTTTCATAGCAGGCAACAACTTGGCGAAAGCAATGAGAAGAAAAGGGTAGATATACCACTGCCGCGTCGGATGTGACATAAGTGCTGTCTTTCCTCTTCTTAGATGAAGGTGACGGCTTCACCAACGTGGTGTCCTTATCCAACGACCCAAAGTTGAACAACTTGTGGGTAACGAAATTTGGAATGTTTTCATTGAAAAATGACCTCTGCCAACTCTTGATTGCCCAACTTCCTGACGGACTCCAAAAATAATCCAAGATAACTTGATGGAATCGCACCGTTTTGCCCCATTTCAACACCATTTGATTAACAAGATTTCTGCTATTGAAGTCTGCATGCAAATGACGCTTCTCATACCAAACTGCAGCCTGCTCTTTACTTACTGTGTATGCCAACTTGTCATTGTCTGCCTCCAATGCGTTAATTCTAGCCAAATCACGTCCATCAATCTGATTAAGGATATTTCTCCGTACTAATTCAATCGCCTGTTCCACGGATGGTTCCTGATTAAAGAGCACGATAGGCTTTGTATTCTTCGGAAGTTTGAAGTTCCTAACGACCCAGTCAACATGGGGGTATGACATCCCCAGGCACAGGATGTTGCGTCGGTTGGTGGGGATGGACACCGTCCATGCGTTAATATCACGCTTTTTACGAACACGCTTGCCACCGGCTGTTCATGAGGGACACACAAGATGGGAAAAAAGCATTACGACGGTGAGAGTTGTTTATGATGAGAGGGTCGGGGGGTGGGGCAAGGCAACGGTTGTTACATCATTTTTTCTCACCTCTTAAAGTTCCAGCTGCGGGATCGGTTGGGTCAGCAGGCTTACGCTCATCATCCAATACATCTGCAGGGGCACCCTTCCTCTTTGTTCCAGCAAAACTCATTGTTCTTATGATAGTCTCTCACGAAAGAAGCGTCTCCCTCGCGCTGGTGCAGGTTGGTCTATTTGGCGCGAGTTTGAAATGTGGGGCGAGTTTGCGGCTGTAGTCGAGAGTGGAGGGCTCACAGCGAGGGCTTGAGGCAAGCAAGGCGTGGTATCAATAACTAAAGACGAAGCTGTTAACTTGGGTGCTTTTTTTAATCAACAACAGTCACCAACAGTTTACTACTGTGTTGTCAGCATTGAATGTCGGCTCCGCTGTCTCGGGGGGCGGCAATCATGGCGCACCACTCGCTCACTCGCTCTGCCACTGCCGGGCTCTTGTAAACTGACGATAGGAATTCCGTAGACACGCAGTACGTTTTTGCCGTAGAAATTGCCCGTGCCAAAATAAAACCAACTGTCAAAACTCCTCTCCCCTCCTTTCCTTTGGTCTCCTTCCCCTCTTTCTGCGCCCCGAAAGCCGAAAGCCGAAAGCCCGACCTTCATTCTCCATCTATTCTCCATCCCTATCCCCATCTTCTACTCACCTCCAACCTCCTCAGCCCAGAGTAATAATATCAAAATCCAACCATCAAGAGGCTCGAGGCTCGAGACTCGAGACTTTTCACTACAACCTAAGAGACAATGATAAGATTGACGAAAACAGTGTGTACAAAATTGCGTTCCCGGTGCGCTGCTGGGCCATGTGTCCTTCACGCCGCATCATCAAAACTAGCCGATGATTATGTGGTCAACGGCTTGATGTCCACGGTCGCTTCGTCACACCATTGCTACGATACGCCTCAACCTATACTAAAGGCTGCATGTTCATCTTTAGCTGCACCAAAATTAAACTTGCAAGCTGCACCGCAGCCGCACATCTCTCTAGATGATGCATCATCACTGGCCACTCGCAAATCGAAGACGAAACGCCATCAAAAGAAAAAGAAAAGCCAACCGAGTAGCAGTAGCAATGTTGTCAGTATACCAAAACAAAGCTCATACACTACACGGATTTTATTTGACTCTATTGCTCCTCATATTGAATTCAGAACTTTGCATCAACTGACCAAACAACTTTCGCTTTTAATATCACGTGGGCATCACAAACTGGATGTATCTGACTTCAATGTAAAGAAAAGAACCATCAAAAGGAGATTAGATACGCTTTTTGAACCAGAATCAAACAGTGATGCATCATCTGGAGAGTATTCCTGGAGCATCAAGAGTCATAGATGGATTCAGCCGGTAATCCATCAATATATGATGGGGAAACATCTCGATGCATCTCAAAGCAAACGAAAACCAACAACAATTAACCAATCATCGTCTCAAAACGACGATCAAACTTATCCTCCAAATCATAATCGTAAAAACTACCAAGAGAACCTCCAAACTTTGAAAAAGGCTCGACAAGTGTCTCTGCGGCATCCCATCTTTTGGACGGAGAAACTTATGAAAGAATTTGGTTACTCTTACTCTGGCAAGAAAGTACAACTACGAGATCCTCAGAGATTAAAGTATCAACTGGACATTTTACGTCTGCATTCGTTGAAGGATGAAGAGCAATTGCAAGATGACGCTGAGTATTTAATGCAGTTGCTAATGGACTGTTTACCGCCTCCTCATTTCGATAAGGTGATGAGGTCATTGGAAGATTACACAAAGCTAGATAATAATAATGTTACTGAGGAGGGTGATAATAGTTGGTGCATTGACGAGGACGAAAATGACGAGAACTCATCCTCTCAGTCTGAGCGAAATGGAACGGTAAAAGGCCGCAGAATTTCAATCTTAGGAAAGTTTCTGATTGCTAGTTCTTCAAGTCATTCTCACTTGGTTGCTGTTGAGTTGGCAAAATTCTTGTACGTGAAACTCCCTTTGCCTGAAAAAGAGGAAAGTGATAAAGAGGACGAAAACGATAATACTGATGGATCATCGGAAGATAGTGACATGACAGCCTCAGAGGCTGCATATGCTCTTCGAAAGCATCGCAAATTGCACTCGTCTGATAAAAGATACCAAAAGACTAAGGAAGATTTTGTCCAAAAGATGATGGAGCTTCAGCATAACTTTGCATCTTGGGAAAAGGAATCTGTAGAAGATTCAAGCATGTCCAAGGTTTCCAACTATGATATTGATGCTTCAGATGATAGTAACGGCTCGGACAATGACAATTTATCTGACTTACAGGTAACCGAGTTCGAAAAACAACAACAAGCGTACAATGCTGACACGCAAAAGATTCAGAAAGAAGAATTAGCAGAGACACTGGCAGAGCTGCGTCGAATGGGCTTGCGTAATGAAGAAGATAGCATCTCTACAAAAGGGAGACCAAGAAAAGGTATGGCTATCCAAATTTTTTGATAGATGTTACCAAAAGACATGACAGAACTGACTTTTTTCAACTCATTTACTACAGGTATTCATTTGAGATTCACGGGTGTTCGAATGAAAGATATCTCTGCCGACTCTACTACCTCAGTAGTTTCACTGGAAACTGAATCTGATTTAGAACAGAGGCTTGTCTTTGTGAACAATTTACCCATCGATACGACAGAGGAAGAAATAGATCAAATATACTCACGCTGTGGGGCATTGGACTCCATTAAGCTATTCAATTTGCGCCCTGATCTAGACCCAGGTCCTCTTACAAAGGCGCAACTTGCAGAGCGACGGCGCAATAGTAGGATGAAGAATAAGTATTCAAATGAATTGAAATTTCAGCATCAGCGTCCTCGAACACCAGTGTATGGTATGCTTACATTCAAGGATGCAGAGGGGTTCAAAACAGCAACAGGGCCGGAACTGAGTATATTTGGATGCGTCATAAGACGCCATCCTGTCATGAGCATCAAACCAAGAGATATGTCTACTCTCTACCTTGAGAATATTCCACAGAATTTGTATTCAATGGATGTAGAATATAAATTGGCTCGATGCCTGCACCCTCATCAAGTGTACGTCATGTTGGATGGAATGAAAGGAGTTGGTAACGAAGTGGAGAAAGGAAGCAATCAAGATTATTCGGAACCTGCAAGCTGTGAGGTTAAATTTGAAGATTTTCGGACAGCAATGCAGGCTTACAACTGGATAAGAGCTGGAGCCGATGGGATTGTAGGAGAAGGAAGCAATGTGACTCTCATGGGAGGCGAGGATTGTCATCTCCATTGGTTCCGAACACCACATGATGGGATGAAATATTGGACTCGAGAGCTCAACTTTTGATTGAATGAAATCAGAGAATGTAGATTTTTTCCCTTAGTAATATTGGATTCAGCTCAATGGTGTCGTTGATCCTAGCGCTATTGCTACCATGCCATGATTTCATTATTTAGCAGTAAAGATGGTGTATTGGTGGGTAAAATGGTAGGCTGATAACGCTGACGTCACAAAGCAGCAGCATCCCATCATCAACCGCAAGCAACACCCATGCTACAACAAGTTAGTTAGCGTCAATAAAAGGTTCTTTACACGCCAGGACCAGAGCAGATGATAATTATCACGTCGACGGCAAAACAAACCATGCGCAACTCCAATGTCTTTCTCGCCATAGCGGGGTTCTCCACTACAACTACAACTGCATTTGCTCCGTTCCTCGGCAATAGTCGGGGGACATTGGAGACCAAAACTTTATCTGCTGCTTGGCAACATGTTCAAACAACTACATGTCGGGCGTCTACCACAAGAACTTCGACATCTCTCAGAGCTACTATGCCTAGCTTGTCGAGCCACTGTGAGGATGATTTGCCTTTAGCACGTGAAGCGATGGCATTTATTGATGCATCACCAGATCCATTTCATGTAGTGAAAAAAGCGGTGGAAAAATTGGAGGAAGTTGGCTTTGTGGAATGGAGTGATGATGAAGAGATTGAGAATGGGGGGAAATACTATTTCACTCGCAACAAGTCTACACTTGTAGCTTTTAGTATTGGTCAAAGTTTTAAGCCAGGCAATGGATTCAAGATTATTGGATCACACACGGATTCTCCCAATTTGAAAGTGAAACCTCACTCCAAGCGCACGACGACCAAGAATGGTGGGGCTAGTGGTGCAATTCAGCTTGGAGTGGAGTGCTACGGGGGAGGACTCTGGCATACGTGGTTCGATAGGGACTTGGGCATCAGTGGACGTGTCTTTGTCAACGATGAAGAGAAGGGGACGATTCGACAGGAACTTGTTAAGATTGATCGACCAATCCTTAGAATTCCCAACCTCGCGATTCATTTACAAACTGCAAAGGAGCGTGAGGCATTTGAGGTCAACAAAGAGGATCATTTATCACCTATTCTGGCCATGGCTGTGAAGGATTCATTATCTGGTGGAAGCACAGATGATGACAGTGCGAAAGATGAATGGCAAAAAAATCAAGAGCCACTCCTAGTGCACATGCTTTCAGCAGAACTTGGTGTCGCATTGGAAGATATTGTTGACTTTGAGCTCAATCTATTTGATGTCCAAACCGCTTCGTTGGGGGGCTTGCATTCGGAGTTCGTTCATTCAGCTCGGCTGGACAATCTCGCTAGTTGCTTCCTCTCGTTGAGAGGACTCATTGATCACGTAAAGAGTGGTGGGGTGCAAAATGATGAAGATATTTCCATGATTGCAATGTTTGATCATGAAGAGGTGGGCAGCTCATCTGCCACTGGGGCTGGATCTCCCATCATCGGTGAAGCAATGAAACGGATCAATCACGCACTGGGAGCTGGTGTGGACCCTATCCTCTATGATCGTGCTATCCGAAGAAGTTTCGTCTTATCCGTTGACCAAGCACATGCTGTCCATCCAAATTATGCATCGAAGCACGAGAAGAATCACGGACCAGTGATGAATGGGGGCATGGTTATCAAACGAAATGCGAATCAAAGATATGCTACGAATGGTGTCACAGGCTTGATAATACGACAATTAGCAAAGCATGCAGGATTGCCTCCTATTCAGGAGTTTGTGGTGAGGAACGACTGTGGTTGTGGAAGTACAATAGGCCCAGTCATCTCAACAGCCACGGGTATGAGGGCGATCGACATGGGCTGCCCACAACTTTCAATGCATAGCATCAGAGAAACAATGGGCGTAAAAGATTTCACACATGGTCTCGCTCTATTCAAGACATTCTTCAGTGATTTTTCCACCATAGATAGAAAGATTAAAGATTAATGTAAGGAATTAGATAAGAATACAATCAATGTACTATTATCCATCATAGAGCTATGAAGAAAGCGAACGCAGAAGCTCAAAAGAGAAACAGTTCAGTAGGTATAGAGCCAAACTTCCATCAATAAATGAACTAAAAGTAAAAAAAACAGGAACAGTCTTCCGTAACGAAACGAAACGCAAAACAATTAAATATATAACCCGTACAAAAATCAAAGTTAAAACAATACTCACAACTAGAGTGATCATGCTTTTCTCTGTGCGTCCTGAGGTGTTAAAAACATTGGACCAGCATTTCGTGATCGTGTTTATCTCCGTCAACATGGGCCTCATCCGGTGCTGGTGACCGATTATACATTGTTTCGGATAGTAGCGAAAATAAATCAACCAGCTCAGGCCATCGACTTAACTACGGACGATACTACATCCTGGTGTGTGACCTGTTGTGGACCGATTTGGGCTGGCCGCCTGCACCACCTTAGGCCACCATATCGTGTTTATCTCCGTCAACATGAGCCTCATCCGGTGCTGGTGACCGATTATACGTTGTTTGGGATAGTGGTAAAATAAATCGACCGGCTCAGGCCATCAACTTACCAACAGATGTTAGTACTACACCTCAACATTATTGTTATTCTAATTTTTATGTTTTTGAAGTTTCTCTTTCTCAGGAGTCCCCTTTGAATCTTCGGCATCCATCGTCAAGCAACTTCAACTTCCTTCCAACCAACTTGCAACTGATGAATCTTCGACGTTCTGGCCTCTTTATATTACTTAGCTGCATATTACTTAGCTAGCTTGGAAAATTCTTTTTACCCATCTTTCACGTCAAACCTCCACGCAGAGTACCATAGCAATATTGAGACCTATTCACCTTACGATAGAGTTTATAAACGGCTTTGTCTGCATGGGTAGGTCGTTGTGTAGAAACAACGGTCATCTGCATACTCTACAGCATATCTAGACGAAGACACAATTATGATCGAGCGATTATGATTGTTCGGTTGAGACAGTCTGCTCCTCTCGTTGGCCTCATTAGAATATTTGCTTCATCAGCTTTCACAGGAATTTGTCTCTTCGTTCTGTACAGTTTGACATCTTCCTCGTCGTTCCAATCCGTTTACACCTTTTTCCCAATATCTCCCCATCATTACAACAAGAGAGAAATTGCATCTTTTGCTTCCCTATATTATCTGGCCGACGACATTAGCATGGGCGGAAAAGATCCGGATTTTGATGGAATCAACATTGACGTGGAAGGCCCGGTATACAAACGAGCTTCACTGCTTCTAAACCCAACCTACCCTATACCGCCTTCATTCTCGTTGGAAAAATCTACCGAAGAAAACTACGGTGTCGAAAACTTGGAGTTCTTTGGCCCGTTTAAATCGATACGCGCCAGTCTGGATTACAGTTATCACGGAAATTATACCGAGAGTAGACAACTCTTTCAAGATCGGATAGTAGAAAAATTGCTGGATGGGACTGTAATCGAGGATTCAAATGGCAGAGGGGTTTGCAAAACGCCGAATGAACCATGGATTGTTTTCACAGCTGGTGTTATGGGAGCGGGGAAGAGCCATACAATCAAACAGCTGGCATCTAGGGGGCTATTCCCTCTTCAATCCTACGTTGTCATAGACCCAGATGATATTCGCCAACATTTTCCAGAGTATTGCTTATATGCCATGCAATCACCCGAACACGCGGGAGAGCTCACCCATAAGGAGGCTGGGTATGTCACTGAGATAGTGACTGCAGCGGCGTTACAGAGGGGTCACAATGTGTTAGTGGATGGGTCGTTGTGGGATCATGATTGGTATCGTGAATATTTTGAACAACTGAAGAAGAACTATGGTAATTTGAGGATAGCAATTTTACATATCACTGCCCCACGAGAGGCAGTTTGTGCGAGAGCAAAGGTAAGTTTGACTAGGTTTGATATTCTATATCTATCACTGCACTCTGAATACATCATTTACTCAACTACTCTTCATTTTAATTCTCAGCATCGTGCAAAAGTGACTGGGAGAGTGGTACCCATTGAAACTCTTGAATTGTCACTAAAACATGTACCTCAGTCAATAAAACTGTTGGCACCAATGGCAGATTTTTTTTGTGAGCTGGATAATTCTCCTGATGCCAAAGAGGTTGTACTGAAAACTGAGGGAATTACTTGGGATTCATTTAGAGACACATGGGCGCAAACGTGCCCCTATCCCACCACAACCCAGAGAGGAAAGATGTGATTTAGGTTTCATCATATGAGATGACATTTTGTACAATAGAAAGGATTCTCCTAAAATATTCTGCTTAGTACATTACACGAAAAGAGAGTGCAGTTATTGTCACAGACACGATCACAATGTTCATCCAAGAAATTTGAACAGCGCGACCGGAGGAGGGTGGGCTTGGAGGACATTTGGACAAGTCTGATGTCAAGTCTGGACAGAGTGTCTGAGGTCTGGCACGGACTTCCACGCTGCAAACCATTGGGTTGAGAGCGATTGCATACAGCGTATACCAAATGCATTGATCAACGTCGTCCTTCGTCATGTTATGCGCTTCGGCGATGGTATAGCCTTCTTCCTCAGAGACACTTGAGAAAACGCCAAGAACACCAGTTCCGCCTAACGGAAAAACTTCAAACGTGAGAGTCTCGCCGATAACTTTATCAAGGCAAGGATTGCGTCCATCTATTGGATCTGTTAAGTTGACCACAAATGAAATAGCATCGGACCAAAGTTTCATTCTCTCGGTGTAATTGCTACCTTCATCGTTAACTTTGTGATAAAAATACGATGAATCCCTGACAGTTTTTCCACCATTCTCTGTTACGAAATCTTTCGCAGCCTGACTAATTTCTTCCCCAGGGACAAGCGTGCCATTAAAATTAATTACACCGGGACACAGGACATTGGAGAACTCCAAGGTACTTCTCTTAATGTATCCGTTCTCATCATTATTGCTTACTGAAATCATACCCACATCTGTTTGACCATCCATCCGAGACTGAATGGCTTCAACGGTACCATTTACCATTTTCATTGATGGATTGAGAGGATTCGTCTTCATCCACATTGTCGCATCAGAATAATTGGCAGCGTAGACTTTCGGAATGGTATCTGAATAGATATCATAGTATGATGTTGTCAGTTTCATAAGATAGCATGCTACGAAAACGAAGACAGTCACTTCACTACTATTCACTGCTTACCGTTGAAGGTGCGAACAAGACCGCATGAGCGTTCGTCAGCATTTAATTCACCTATGCCCTCAAAGAAGAAATGAGATACATCAACGCCCGGTGTGTTTTGAAAAGCGTCATTAACCATGCCTGCCCGCTGCTCTCCTGTCTCGGGTGCGTAGTTACAAATAACATACGGATGATAACCCATAGACGTCAAGGCCTTATCCTGAGAATGATTCATGGCAATCTCATACTCGAACAGGAGTGCCTCGCTCCAAAGTTCATCGGTTGTCGCGACGCCTCCAAAGTCCGCCTCAGATTCGCTCATCCTGATATCATTGAATTCGTCGAGAGACATGCCGTATGCGACGAGGTCATCGGCCGTGGCCGTGGCGACGGCAAATATGCTCACAGTCGACAAGGAGACAAGAGTAAGCAACGATGCACTAATCATCGCTTTTGCTTGGTTTGTAGGACACTGATTTAAATACTAGATATGTTGTGTGTCGGACACAACAACAACTTACGAACAAAAAATGATTAGCGATGAGCAGGCGATGAGCGCATTACCGACATCTTTGCCGAGCAATGAGACACCTACCATATCATTCCTCTTCGTCTCGATCTCGCTACCATAAACTTTCTACCGAACAAAAGTTGATCTATCTGCATGTTTAACAATGCTAGTGTTACTTTGACTTCACTTTGAACACATCCCTCGCCCACTAGCACATCCAATACAACAGGCATCTCCCTCGTCATCAACAGCAAGCAATTGTCTTCTCTTACGGTAAAAATCATACAGAACAGAGTCTCTAATGAGATTGCGGAAAAGATCATCAAACTGTTCGTCGACGCTGGTATGTTCAAGATTAAACATGGGAGACTGTTCCAAGCTGACAGAGTTCTCACACAGCCGAATGCAAAATCGTACCCACGCAGATATTTTGTCAAAATCTGCCGTCGAAGAGTGTTGTCGGAATTCAAGAGTCGTCTGCCTCCCTTGTATCAAATTCTGCATGTTGAGTTTGTAGTATCGCTGCCCTGACGGGTTTACAATGTGGGCAAGGTCATGAAGCGACCGACACGCGGACAAAGATATCATTATCCCCTCTTTGCTTTTACGAAACGCTTGCTTTGCCATCTCAAGATTGCTCTTAAAGTAAGTGTTTGATTGATTACTCCCGGTCCTCCTTGAACGGGGCATCATGGAATCGATGGCATCCTCGTACTTTAGGAACTGCTTGAAAATCTTAACCAGATCACCAACCCCATATTTCCCAACATCGACATGAACATGAAAACCCATGCTTTTGTTTAGTTTCACACTTGGGAAATGCTGCAGGATGTGTTTAATGCTGGAGATGCCTTCTTCAGATCGTAGAATAGGGCTCACGAGCTCGAACACATTACAATTTGGAACAGATACATTGCATGCAAGGCTGTTATCCGTCACAATCTTCCACCTACTGGAACTCTGCTTTCCCTCATCCCAAGTTGTGGGAATTTGGATGCGGATACCCTTCACTCTTAGATCGTTGGCAATCATTTGCGGAGAAAGAAATGCAGATGTGCTCATCTCCAACTCTACTCCAAACCTCGCTTCATCACGCAATCGTATCATTTTGGATTGCCGGTTTCTGTGTAGGTTTCGCTTCAGTCGAAAGACATAAAATTGAGCGTCTTCAACTTGCATCTCGTCATCATCTGACTGATGAGGCTGATAACGTGGAAAGATAGCGCAGTCAAACACTTCAAACCAACGCAGACAAAATCCCGCATTCTGCGCAGAGCTCAAGACATTCCATCTTGAGAATTCTTTTCCTCGTAAAGCAATTCCAACCTCGAAATCATTGCCCAACGCTTTGGACTTGAAGTATGTCGCAACACTCATGAAAAATCCTCGCAGAAAACGTTCATTTTCTTCAGCACCAGCGTTGCTACTGGCGCGAGGAAAGTTTACTGCAACACGATCGATCATTTGACTATAACGCTGCAAATAAGCATCTGTGTGAAGCCCAACAAGCACGGGCAATTTAAGTGACAAAGCTAGTGAAATGCGGAGAGCGTCAAGAGATTGCTGAAAACCACAACATTGATCAAGCAACAGCAAGCTTGATGCGTGCTGACGATACCACATCAATGGACCGCCATCAAATTTACCGTATATAGGACTGACCATTGGCTCTGCCGCACTACCACTGCCTGGATCATTGCCGTGAGAATATAGACAGCCAGAATTTGTGCATCTGCTCTGAAACCTGCACGGCGGCCTTGTAGCGTCAAAAGAATGAGCATTCCGACAGTCGTCACCGAAGGTACAGTTACCCGTTAGAAAGTGTATACAGGCATAACGCGAATCCTTTACCTTTCGTTGAGATAATGCCATTTGCTGAAGTCCCACTAGTGTGTACGGCATCTCTCTGCCTTCCGTGCCATAGATGGATGAGAATATGTCATATCTGTCAACATCAAACTCTTTGTCGCTGTTCCAAACTGGCTCAAGATCTTGGCATTTGAGCCACTCGGGCGAAAGCTCCGGGTGATAGAGCGTATTCATTGTGAGCGCCACATACTGAGATATTTGTTTCACGCTGCTTGGATTGATGAAATGCTCTCGGCACCACTCACTGTGGACTTTATCCAATTCAAGTGTCCAGCTACCAACGTTAAAGTCATAGGAATTGTCACTATAACCATCACTAAAGAATTGGCTAGGAAAGTTATTGAGTCCGTTCGAACAGTGCTGGAAATGCTCCATCATCGCAGTCCTTCTGATTGATCCCCAGTTGACATACCAGAAAAGGTAGGCAGCGAAATGTGCGACATACTGGGACTGAGGATCCTTTACATCCACTTGAGGAAAATATCGACTCAGATTTAGATGGTTCGAATCACCAGCACCGAATGCGTTTACAATAGGTTTGGGTGTAAGTGTCGCAATGGCAACCAACACTAACGCCTCATGTAACAATCCACGCTTCGCTCCATACGTGATAGCTTCGGCTTCTTCAACTGTGAACGGGAGAGCTGATATGAGCTTCCCGTGCTCAGTTAGAACCACTTTTCGCTTTCGAGAGATAATGATTTGCCGACACACATCGATACTTTCAAGGTACTCCAATGCATCTGAAACATTGGCAGCTGGTGGGGGATCTAGACATTTTTGCAATAGTGCCGATGGATTTGACATTACCTTGTTTTTTGATGATAGGAGAGACAGAGCTTCGTCACGACAAGATGCCACCTCAATCTGTGGCCTTTCCCAGTTCTCCATGTGATTATTGAAAAAATTTTCATGCACAAGACGGAAGACTCTTCCGCTACAAGTTCTCCCTGTTCTTCCTCTCCTCTGATCACAAATGGCTTGTGACGCAAAGGTGGTCATTGACTCATACTTGGATCGTTTAGACACCCATTTCACCTCCAAAGCCCTGCAAGTATCAATGACGCAACTAACGTTGGGAATTGTAATACTGGAATCAGCGATAGCTGATGCAAGCAGTACCTTTCTCTTAGTCTGTTCATTACGCCCTTTCATCGACTGAAGGCAGTCTTCAATGTCAACCGATGCATGAAGCACATCTAAATCAAAATCATCAATCTCTTGGAGGTAGAAATATATTTGCTCGAGCTGACCTAAGACAGATGTTAGCCAAAAATAATAGTTATGCAGCACACATAAAACACAGTGTAATTCACTTACGATATGTGGGAGTGAAGATCAAGAAAATTTTGTCCAGTGCTTCAATTTTATGCAAATATTCTGCAAGTGATCGAATTACCTCCAATAGATTTCCCGACAACAGTTTGCCAGATTCATTTGATGTAAGCTCTTGCATAGGATCAAATTTCATATCCGTGCAATACTCTTGAATTTCGTCGTTGTAATTACCAGATCTTGAAAGCATCTTGGTAATACTTTCCAAGTAAAATGTCTCAACTCTAGAATAAAACATATCAATGCTGTTTGCAGTTTGTATTGTAATTGTATCAACGTACTCGCAACCTGGCACACCCCTAAAAAAGTTAGTGTATTTAAAATGGTTGAATGTTGCGCTCATCAATATTAGGCGCAGCTTACATCGGGGGTAGGCCATCATGAATTCTTTGATGATTGTCAAACATAAATCACTTTCGCAACTTCGTTCATGGCATTCATCGATGAGCACGACCTTGTACCGTGTGAGCGCCTCGAGACCATTTCCTTTCAGCTCTTCCAACAGGATGCCAGCGGTAGCAAAAAGCAGCCCAGTTTGACGGTTCGCTACTCTATCCTGTCCAACATGATATCCAATTTCCTCGCCAAGGACACTTCCCCTTTGTGAAGCAACGTGAGTAGAGACAGCTACGACGGCTAATCTGCGAGGTTGTGTGCAAAGTATCGGAGAGCCAAATTCATCCAAAAGCACTTGCGGAACGATAGAGCTCTTTCCGCAGCCAGTGGGTCCTACGATGATAGTGAGTTTATTGTTCTTCACCTTGTCGAGTATACGACTCTTGAGGGTTGAAGGGAATGACTGTAGAGTATTCATTGGATAGAGAGGTTTTAATAGTAATATGCGACCACTTGAGTCATCATTGTCTTTCAGGGGCGGCCGTGCTTTGTTATTTAGCAGGGCAGTGAAAACACCGAAGCGTGTGCACT